>CAUYLG010074798.1:0-19536 GCA_963573385.1 Cacajao melanocephalus
AAACCCCATCTCTACTAAAAATACAAAAATTAGCTGGGCATGGTGGCGCATGCCTGTAGTCCCAGCTACTCGGGAGGCTGAGGCAGGAGAATTGCTTGAACCAGGAGGCGGAGGTTGTAGTGAGCCAAGATTGCGCCATTGCACTCCAGCCTGGGTAACAAGAGCGAAACTCTGTCTCAAAAATAAAAAATAAAGGCACATAAACAAAAAAAACAGCCAAATGAGGACTAGGGTGTATAAGGACAGTTCCAAGCATCCAGTCAAATTTCTGACTGTAGCCTGTTCTTTTTTATCTACTTTCTTAAAAGGGTTCTTACTCTCAACCTCAGAGAGCTGCCACGACATCATAGATACCCCATCCAGCTTCTTACCTTCCCAGGCCCTGGCCTTCTTCCCTGTGAAGGGCACCATCTTCCTTCCCCAGCCAAGGGGAGGCTGGTCCCTAGGTCCTAGAGTCTAGAATACTTTGATTCCTTTGCTCTTTCCAAAACCAAAACCAAACGACAACAAAAAACCATTCTAACATTGCAACCCACTCAGGCGATTCCAATGCCTTTATTTTCCTATTGAGGAAAATATCATTTCCCCAGGCCAAGGACAAGATGGGTGACGAACCCTGGGAATGGCCTCAACCTTTCTGCAAGTAGTAGATCACAGCATAGGGTTAATAATTTATGCTACTAAGGTTAGGCTATTAAGGCTATTAGGGAACAAAAAAAGAAAAAGGAAGAAGAAAGAAAAAATTAAAATTTAAAAAAATTTTTTAAAAAAAGGCTATTAGAGTGTACAGCCCTAACACACACACACCTATGAATTAGATATACCTGTCAACAGAAGCTGGTCAGATCCATGGTTAAGAGCCAGATAAGATGGTCTGAGTTTAGTCACCACTAAACTAAGTGGTGACTTAAAAGTTGTGTGACTGGCTGGGTGTGGTAGCTCATGCCTGGAATCCCAGTGCTTTTGGAGTGTTGAGGCTGGAGGGTTGCTTTGAGCCCAGGAGTTTGAGACCAGCCTAGGCAACATAGCGAGACCCTGTCTCTATTTTATTTATTTAATTTTTTAAAAAGTTGTGTGATTGGGGCCGGGCACGCTGACTCATTCCTGTAATCCCAGCACTTTGGGAGGCCAAGGCGGGCAGATCACGAGGTCAAGAGCTTGAGACATCCTGACCAACATGGTGAAACCCCGTCTCCACTAAAAATACAAAAATTAGCTGGGTGTAGGGTGCGCGCCTGTAGTCCCAGCTACTTGGGAGGCTGAGGCAGGAGAATCACTAACTCGAGAGGCGGAGGTTGCAGTGAGCCGAGATCTCACCATTGCACGCCAGCCTGGTGACAGAGCAAGACTCTGTCAAGAAAAAAAAAAGGCTATGTGACTGAGTGAGAGCAAGCCAACTAGTGCCTGGAGCTCATTAACTATTCACTCAGCAATAGTACCCACCTTGTAATACCAGCCAGTATTTTGGGAGGTAGCAAAATGTAAGCTCTGAGGGCAGAGTGAGACAGAAACTTTAAAAATACATAATTAAAATATAGAGTATACCATTATTGAATCCAGAGATTTTGAGGCTGAATTTTGGGAAAGGAGGAAAAGAAGCATCAGTTTTATGAAGTTCAAAAAAAAAAAAAAAAAAACCAAGGCGATTAACTGATTTTATGTTCTGTTCTTCTGGCCTCTCTTTAAAATATTTCTCAAATGGAGATTATTTAAGGAATCTGAAGATTTTATTTTTGTTTTTGCTTTCTGGCTTTGAGTTGAAAAGTAGACTTTTTTTTCTTTTAAATAGCTTTATTGAGATATAATTCACACACCACAAAATTCATGCACTTTAGTTTAAAATTCAACAACTTTTAGTGTATTCAGATTGTAAAACCACCATCACAATCCGTTTTAGAACATTTTCACCATCCCCAAAAGAAACGCTGTACCCATGAGCATCATTCCCTGTATCACCCTACCTCTAGCCCCTGGCAACCATTAACCTCTGTTTTTTAACCATAGTTGAGACATTTTGCAGATACACAGAATCCTTTAAGAGTATACATTGATGGTCTCAAAATTTATATTATTAGAGGAAATTAAAATACCATTCATAACAAGAATAACAATGTTATAGAGGAATTACTAGTAATGTATGAAATGCTTTTTTTCTCCGAACGGTCAAAATCATTGTGTCGGAGATTTGGATGTTCTTTTGCTATGGTTTGTACAGTCTGTATTTAACTCTTCAAATAACTTTGGATGACTTTTACGTGGCCATGTTACTGTTTCCATAAATGATACTTTTTGGAATTGGAAATAACAAAAAGTTCTGGTAGACTTGCCACTTGTCCTTAATAACTTGTGTAGCTGTCTCTTTCCCAAAAAGGGACTGAGACGCAATACCAGCTAGGATTTTAAACATTACATGGATGGATGCTTTTATGTAAGACAGTCACAAAACCACAGGACATACAGTTCATTGTCATTATCGTTCACTTTTCTATTGTTTAAATTGCAGAAGAAAAGTCTTTGAGTGCATGTTAAGATTTTTCAAGATTGATAATTACGTAAGGCTCTGATCTCAAGATACAATCGGTGCCCATTTTCTTTCAGTGTCACCAAAGTAAAATTGATTATAAAGTTGTTCCTCTCTTACACGCGCCTTTTAATTTTACTTTTTTGAGACAAATTCTCACTCGGTTACTCAGGCTGGAATGCAGTGATGCAATCACAGCTCACTGCAGCCTCAACCTCCTGGGCCTAAGCAATCTTCCCACCTCAGCCACTGAAACAACTGAGACCACAGTTATGTCTGGCTAATTTTTATTTTATTTTATTTTATTTATTTATTTATTAAAAGATGGGGTTTAACCATGATGGCCAGGCTGGTCTTGAACTCCTGACCTCCGGTGATCCACCCACCTCGGCCTCCCAAAGTGCTAGGATTATAGGCATGAGCCACCACGCACAGCCGTCTGGCTAATTTAAAAAAAAAAATTTTTTTTTTAGAGATGGGGTCTTGCTATATTGTTCAGGCTGGTCTTGAACTCCCAGGCTCAAGTGATTCTCCCACCTCGGCTTCACAAAGTGCTGAGATTATAGGCATGAGCCACCATACCCGGCCACATCTTTTTTTTTCTTCTAAGTTCTCCATTATTTTGTTGAATGTTTTGTTTTGTTTTTTGAGACAGAGTCTCACTCCCCGTCAACCAGGCTGGAGTGCAATGGTGTGATCTCAGTTCACAGCCACCTCTGCCTCCTGGGTTCAAGCAATTCTCCCACCTCAGCCTCCCGAGTAGCTGGGATTACAGGCACCCACCATCATGCCCAGCTAATTTTTGTATTATTAGTAGAGACAGGGTTTCACCATGTTGGCCAGGCTAGTCTTGAACTCCTCACCTCGGGTGATCTGCCTGCCTTGGCCTCCCAAAGTGCTGGGATTACAGGTGTGAGCCATTGCGCTTGGTGGGTTGAATGTTAATAAATTTCAAAAACATACCAAAAGAATGCATTTGAAATTTTAACTTTATTATTTTCCTATTACAAAAGTAATGCATGTTCATTACATAGTAAAAGGAAGGGAGATCAAAAGATATAAAGGAGTCTATTTTTTTGTTTTGTTTTTCTAAAGCAGTCTGTTTTAAAATTGCCTATTATCCTATTCCAGGGAAAACTATTAACATTTTGCCATATGTCATTTTATCAGCCTTTTCCTATGTAATTTTTAACACAGCTTAGATATGACTGTATATAAAGTCTTGTATCTAGCTTTTTCAACATAAATTACATTAGTTATTTTTATGTTAATAAAAATTGTCTTTGTAAACATAATTTTAATGGCACAATAACATTCCATCATATAGATATGCTGTAATTTATTTAAACATTCTCATAATATCAAATATTTAGGAGGAAGAGTTAGTAGGTCAAAGCATATAAACATTGTGCAGGTCACTGTGGCCTATAAAGGCTGTTATTTATTCATTTTATTATTTTTTATTTTATATTTTATTTTATATTTTATTTTATTTTATTTTTTATTTTGAGATGGAATTTCATTCCGTTGCCCAGGATGGAGTACAGGGGTGTGATCTCGGCTCACTACAACCTCTGCCTCCTGAGCTCAAGCAATTCTCCTGCTTCAGCCTCCCGAGTAGCTGGGATTACAAGTGCATGCCACCATGCCCAGCTAATTTTTGTATTTTTAATAGAGACAGGGTTTCACTATGTTGGCCAGGCTGGTCTCAAACTCCTGACCTCAAATGATTCACCTGCCTCGGCCTCCCAAAGTGCTGGGATTACAGGCGTGAGCCACTACGCCCGGCCTCAAAGGCTGTTCTTGAGCACAGGGAGAGGATGCAGTAACTCTGAGGGGTGGAGTCAAGGCCAGCAGTGAGGAGAAGGCTCACAGGTCCTGGCCTAGCCGCTCCAGCTCGTTGAGGAGGAAGTCTATATCAGCACAAGTCAGCGCAGGGTTGGCCACAACCACACGGAAGAAGTTGCCCCGGGTGCCGTGGGGCTGGTAGCCAATCATCATGGAGCCCTCCTTCACCATGCGCTCCTTGAGCACAGGGGCCACCTGCGGGAGGGTGGAGAGAGATTCCAGCTGCAGCCTGGGGTTGGCCGACAGGTAGGCTGGCTTCTTGGCCTGCCAGGCTTCCAGAGGCACTTTTTCCTCCCACCCGGCTACCTTCTGGGGGTAGCATTCATTGCTCTGACCTTGACCTTGGCCCCAGTTTATCTTTTCTGTCATATCTAAACTGCTTGGCCTTCTCTATCTTCTGCTTTCCTCCCCATTTCTCCTTTCTCCAAGAAATGTGTCATGTGGGCCATTTTCTGGCAAATCTTGACTTTCTCCTGATTCCTAACACTGCTTTAGTTTAACTTCAAGCCTTGGTCATCTAAGGCTTAGTCAACACCTTCTTCTCCCCTCTCTTAATTCCTGTCATATTTTTGATAATATTAATTTGTGCCCTGTGATGTAGCAAGTAATTTACAAAATTGCCGTGAACACATTGTTTTCAAGGAGGTAACTCTTGTCTTACAATAACAAGTCCAAAAGGGTGAGAACACTTGCCCTTTCAGATCATCTGTAGCACCTGGCAGCACTCTATCTTTAGGGAGCAGGATATGACACAGCTCCTCGCCTGTAGGTGGCATGTCTGGACTGGCCTTCCCAGGTTGCTCTGTCCCCAGCATGGGTGATAAGGCTCTTCCATGATCTTTCTGCCTCATATCTGTCCTGAGCCGGAGGTCTCAGCCCAATTCCCAGCACAGGGCTCTGTGTACTACACACTGGTGACTTCTCTGACTTCTCCTGTAATACTCCTTGTTCTTCTTATTTCCCAGAAACATAACTTCTTCCCCATCCCCACCCCTACCGAAAAAGAGGGCGTCCACGCTTCCAAGCAAGGACCATCAAGGGGACCTGCCATGCCGCTCCCAGCCAGCAGAGGGCAGAAGCGCATAAACTGCATCAGCTCCCTAACCGGTAAGCAGAGCAGCAGAGCACCCCTACCTTCGACAGCCTTTTGTGGTAATCTGGACTATCCTGCTTCCCTCGAAGGCTGGGGGGCACGAACCAGAAACACACATTGACAAACTCAGGCTGAGAGGAATGAGAAAGAGGAAGTTGTGAGCTGAGGAAGGGTGACCGTTTTCCCTCTCCCTGCCCTTTTTCCTCTACCAGGGCTTTGGTTGGGGGTTGGGGGCTGCAAAACAGCTGGGCTGGGGCAAGGGGGCACAAAAGAGAAGGGGGTCCTACCTCCATGACTAGCTCAAACCCTTCCCGCTTCTTCATTTCCTCCACCAGGTACCTGTGAACAGACGGTGAGACACCACAGGTGGGGAGGAAAAGCAGAGATCCAGAGACAGAAGAGGCCCACGGAGAATGAGCCACAGACAGACAGAGAAAAGTCATCCTGTGAGCAGGAAAGAGGGAGGGGCATGGACCCAGGAGAGGGGAACAGGGACAACCCACACACACACCCTCCACCCACCTACCAGGCAAGGGCAAAGGCCTGGTCGATGCGCCGCTCCAGCCCTTCACTGCCCTGTGCCTTCCACATGAGCCACAGCTTCAGACAGTCCACGCGGCGGCCACACTGCACCACCTTGTCTCCGGTGTCCAGTTCCACATCGTAGAACTTGTCCTGCTGGAAAAGGTAGCTGGCCTGGGACCCATGGCAGCGCTTGAGCAGGTTCTGTGTCGGGGTGAGGAGACTGT
This sequence comes from Cacajao melanocephalus, assembly GCA_963573385.1. NCBI lineage: Eukaryota > Metazoa > Chordata > Mammalia > Primates > Pitheciidae > Cacajao > Cacajao melanocephalus. Next base: position 6,212 of record CAUYLG010074798.1, read on the forward strand.
CAGACCCTAGCCTCTCCACTGAGGCTTTTTTCCAGCGCTGCACTGTGGGGGGATCTTAGCTCAGGACACCCTGTTCTTTCCCTGGAACCAGGCAGCACTGCTGGGACCACTGCCTGCTGGCTCCAACCCCTTTCTTTGGGTGTCCTCCCAATACTCAGTGTTCTTCCCAAACTCTGACAGCAACTTCAAGCTAGAAACTTCAGGATACCTCTGACTTCAACTTCAAGCTGGAAACTTTTCCCTGTGCATGAAGACAGAACCCTAGGGGAGTGAAGGAGCCTAAGACAAGAAAGGGTGGTAGCAGAGATGCAGCTTCAGAAGGGATGGGGTAAAGAGAATAAAGAAAGGCCTAGACCTTATCTAAGGTGGGATAGAGAAGGCAGCGCTCCAGAGAGAGAGGTGGGGCCGGTGCAGGGGCAGAGGCAGACCCACCGAGGTGTCCTGGAGGAGAAGTGCAGAGCATTGCAGGCCTGCTGCGAGGAGCTTGTGGGGATTCCAGGCTACAGAGTCAGCCCTGGATGGGGTAGAGCAAAGGCAGGTCAATGGCTTCTCCTCCAGCTCCCCAACCAGAGCCCCTCCTCCTTTTCCAGACCCCTAGTAATGGGGCTTTGGTCTTACCCTCACCCAGCGTCAGGAAGAATTGACATGTCTGACCTCCCAGCTCCAATCCATCCTCTCTCCAGTCCCCCTCCCATCAGCCTCCTTCCCCAGCCATGTTAAACTCCCTAGTCCATGATGATTCTCTGGATCAATGGTTTGAAGGGCGGGATTTGGGAAGAAGAGGACTGTATGCACCTCTGGATCCCATCCAGGAGATGCCTGTGTGTCTGTGACAGCAGGACGCTCCCACCCCAGGCAGCCTGTGGAGCAGGAGGAACAGTGTGGGCCTTGGCCTTGGCTCAACCCACCCCACCGCACCCGCCAAGCCAAGTCCCACTCACATCCACATGCAGCCATAGCCCATGACGCTGGCACACATCAGCAATTGCCTCCAGGGGGTCAAAGGCCCCTAGCACAGTGGTGCCAGAGGTGGCACTGACCAGGAACGGCACAGCACCCTGTTGCCAAAATGTAGAGGAAGAAAGATGTAAAGTCATCTCAAAAGCTACTCAGAGCCTGGTGCTGGGCCCAGCTCTAAGCTGTTTGCATGTCTAAAACAGCCCATTTCAACCTCACAACAATGTATTACCGTCCTTTTTTTTAAATTATTCTTTTTTATTTTTATAAAGATGGGGTTTCACCATGATGGCCAGGCTGGTCTTGAACTCCTGATCTCAGGTGATCCACCCACCTTGGCCTCCCAAAGATTCCCGTCCTTTTTAATGTGCAGGTAGAAACACTGACGTTCAAAGATCCAAGCAGAAGCTCCAGAGACGGACTTTGAACACAGGTCTTTGAACCTAGGTTTTCATTTCCAAAGCTCATATTCTCAAAAAACTGTAATGTTTTACTGGAAGATCCAAATGCTACTGAAAAAATTTTGAGCCAGGCATAGTGGCTCACACCTATAATCTCAGCACTTTGGGAGCCCAAGGCAGTAGGATTGGCTAAAGCCAAGAGTTCAAGACCATCCTGGGCAACATAGCAAGACCCCATCTCTAAAAAAAAAAATTTTTTTTTTAAATTAGCCAAGTGTGGTGGCTCATGCCTGTAGTCCCAGCTGCTCAGGAGGCAGAGGTGGGAGGATCGCTTGAGCCCAGGAGTTTGAGGTTACAATGAACTATGACTGTGCCACTGCATTCCAGCCTGGGCAACAGAGCGAAACTCTGTCTCAAAAAATAAACAGGCCAGAAGCGGTAGCTCACACCTGTAATCCCAGCACTTTGGGAGGCCAAGGCAGGCGGATCACTTGAGGCCAGGAGTTCGAGACAAGGCTGGCCAACATGGCAAAACTCCATCTCTACTAAAAAATACAAAAATTAGCTGGGTGTGGTGGCACATGTCTGTAACCCCAGCTACTTGGGAGCCTGAGGCTGAGGCAGGAGAATTGCTTGAACCCAAGAGGCAGAGGTTGCACTGAGCCAAGATCGTGCCACTGCATTCCAGCCGAAAAGAGTGAGATTCTATCTCAAAAATAAATAAATAAATAAATTTGAATAGTACAAAAGTTTATACAGAAATTGAATTAGTAATTTTAAAAACTACCACAAGCAGGATGTGGTAGTTCATGCCTGTAATCCCACCACTTTGGGAGGCCAAGGTAGGAGAATTGCTTGAGCCCAGGAGTTCGAGACAGGCCTGGACAACCTAGTGAGACCTCATCTCTACCAAAAAAAAAAAAAAAAAAAAACATGGGTATATAGTGACGCACCCCTATAGTCCCAGCTACCTGGGAGGCTGAGGTAGGAGGATCACTTGAGCCTGGGAGATCAAGGCCGCAACGAACTGTGATTGCACTATTGCTCTCCTGCCTGGACAATGGAGTGAGGCCCTGTCTCTAAAAAAAAAAAAACCTACCACAGTGGGAGTCTGAGACAGGAGGATCACTTGAGCCCAGGTGGTCAAGGCTGCAGTGAGCCCTGATTGTGCCACTGCACTCCAGCCTCAGCAACAGAGCAAGACGCTGTCTCAATTTTTTTTTAAGTTAAAAGGAAAAGAGGGCCAGGCACAATGGCTCACGCCTGTAATCCCAGCACTTTGGGAGGCCGAGGTGGGTGGATCACATGAAGTCAGGAGTCTGAGACCAGCCTGGCCAACATGGTGAAACCCCATCTCTAAAAAAAAAAAAAAAAAAGAAAGAAAAGAAAAGAAAAGCTCAGGCCCAGATGGCTTCACTGATGAACTGATGAATTCCACCAAACATTTAATGAAAAAACTGATAACAGATCACAAACTCTTCCAAAAGACAGAATATATAAAAATCAATGTTATCTCTATACATATTAGCAACAATCTAAAAATGAAATTAAGAAAACAATTTCATTTACAAAAACACCAAAAAGAATAAAATACTTAAGAATCAATTTAACAAAAGAAGTGTAAAGCATATACTCTGAAAACTATAAAACGCTGTGGAAAGAAATTAAACCCTAAATAAACACAAAGATGTTTCATGTTGATGAATAAGCACAATTCCTATCAAAATCCCAGTTGCCCTCTTTGCAGAAACTGACAAGTTGATCTTAAATTCATATGGAAATTCAAGGAACCCAGACTGGCCAAAAACAATCTTGAAAAAAGAACATAGTTGGAGGACTCACACTTCCTGATTTCAAAACATACTACAAAGCTACAGCTGAATCAAGACAATGGGGTCTACAGGATAGATATGCAGATCAATGGAACAGAACTGAGAACCCAGAAATAACAGTCAACTGATTTCAGTTTACAGTCAACTGATTTACAACAAGAATGCCAAGACAATTTATTGGAGAAAAAATTGTCTTTTCAACAAATGGTGCTGGGACAACTGTATATCCACATCACACCCTCACATTAACTCATATTAGATTATAGGCCTAAATGTCAGAGCTGAAACTATAAAACTCTTAGAACAGAGGAGTAAATCTTTGTGAGCTTGGGTTAGTTTAGATGTAACACCAAAAACAGAAGCAACCAAAGAAAAACTAGATAAATTGGACTTCAAAATTTTAAACTTTTTCTTTTTTTTTGACATGGAGTTTCACTCTTTTTGCCCAGGCTGGAGTGGAATGGCGCCATCTCGGCTCACCGCAACCTCCGCCTCCCAGGTTCAAGCAATTCTCCTGCCTCAGCCTCCTAAGTAGCTTGGATTACAGGCATGCGCCACCACAACTAGCTAATTTTGTATTTTTAGTAGAGATGGGGTTTCTCCTTGTTGGTCAGGCTGGTCTCAAACTCCCAACCTTAGGTGATCCGCCCTCTTCAGCCTCCCAAAGTGCTGGGATTACAGGTGTGAGCTACCGCGCCCAGCCAATTTAAAACTTTTGTACTTCAAAGGACACTATCCAAAAAAGTGAAAAATCCAGTAGCAAAGACATGGAATCAACCTACGTGCCCACCAACAGTGGGTTAAATTTTTTTAAATGTGGCATATATAAACCACAAAATATCATGCAGCCATAATGAAATGTCCTTTGTAGCAACATGGATGCCGCTGAGGCCAGTCTCCTAAGTGAGTTAACACAGAAACAGAAACCCAAATACCACATGTTCTCGTAAGTGGGAGCTAAATATTGAGTCCACATGGACAGAAAGATGGGAACAACAGACACTGGGGACTATAAGAAGCGGGAGGGAGGGGAGCAAAGGTTGAAAACATACATATTGGGTACTATGCTCACTACCTGGGTGCCTCAAACGTCAGAATCACAAAATACACCCTTATAACAAACCTGCACGTGTACTTACTGAATCTAAAACAAAAGTTTCAAAAAAGTGAAAAGCCAACCTATAGAATGGGAAGAACGTATCTGAAAATCATATATCTGATAAGGGACTTACATCTAGAATATATGAAGAACTCCTATAACTCAGTAATAAAAAGACAACATAATTTTTTAAACGGGCAAAGGATTGGACTAGACATTTTTTCAATAAAGATATAAATTACTAATAAGCACATGAAAAGATGATCGGCATCACTAATTATTAGGGAAATGCAAATCAAAACTACGATGAGTTACCACCTCACACCCATTAGGATAACAACTATCAAAATAACAGAAAGTGGCCTGATGTGGTGGCTCATGCCTGTAATCCCAGTACTCTAAGAGGCTGAGGTGGGAGGACGGTTTGAAGCCTAGGAGTTTGAGACCAGCCTGGGCAACACAGTGAAGTGAGATTTTGGTAGAGATGGGTCTCAACCAAAAATAATGTTTAAAATTGGCCAAGTGTGGTAGTGTACACCTGTGGTCTCAGCTACTTGGGAGGCTGAGGTGGGAGGATCACTTGAGCCCGGGAGGTCAAGGCTGCAGTGAACCATAATCATGCCACTGCACTCCAGCCTGGGTGACAGAGCAAGACCCTGTCTCAAAAAAAAAAAGCATTGACAAGAACATGAAGAAATTAGAACCCTTGTGCACTGCGGGAATCTAAACTGGTACAGACACTATAGACAACAGTATGGTAGCTCCTCAAAAAAAATTCAATAGAATAACCCTAGGCTTCAGCAATGCCACTTCCGGGTATACGCCCAAAATATTGAAAGCAGGGTCTCGAAGAGATTCCAAACAGCAACCCAAACAGATGAATGGATAAGTAAAATGGGACATGCATGAACAATGAAATATTATTCAGCCTTAAAAAGGAAGAAAATTCTCACATGCTACAACATGGATGAACTTTGAGGACATTCTGCTAAGTGAAATAAGCCAATCAAAAAAGACAAATACCATATGATTCCACTTATGTAAGTACTTAGAATAGTCAAAAGTCATGGAGACAGAAAGTAGAACGGTGGCTGCCAGAAGCTGGAGGAGGGCTTAATGAGTTGTTGTTCGATGGATGTAGAGTTTCAGTTTTACAAAATGAAGAGTTCTGCTGGGTGCAGTGGCTCATGCCTGTAATCCCAGCACTTTGAGAGACCAGGGTGGACGAATCACTTGAGGCCAGGAGTTCGAGACCAGCCTGGTCAACGTGGCAAAACCCTATCTCTACTAAAAATACAAAAACTAGCCAGGTGTGGTGGCAGGGGGCCTGTAATCCCAGCTACTCAGGAGGCTGGGAGAGAATTGCTTGAACCCAGGAGGCAAAGGCTGCAGTGAGCTGAGATTGCGCTACTCTACTCCAGCCTACCGGACAGAGTGATACTTTGTCTCAAAAAAACAAAAACAAAAAAAACAAGATGAAAAGAGTTCTGAAGACTGGTTTTTCAGCAATGTGAATGTATTTAACACTACTGAACTGTACATGTAAAAATGGTTAAGATTATAAATTTTATGTTACACACACCAAAAAAAAGGTAGAACTGGCAGTAGATTCCCAACAGAGACCCTACCGGCATGTAGAGCTATCCCTGCACACTGCAGAAATGTTTAGTATCCCTGTTTCTCTCTCAATAAATGCAGTAATGCCCTCTGACTAGTGTCACAAAACACCGCAAAATAAAACAGCTCCACACGCTTCCAAATGCTCCCTTGCTGAGGCAAGGCAGATCGCTTGAGGTCAGGAGTTCGAGACCAGCCTGGCCAACATGGTGAAACCCCGTCTCTACTAAAAATACAAAAATTAGCCAAGTGTGGTGATGCACACCTGTAATCTCAGGTACTTAGAAGGCTGAGGCACGAGAATCGCTGGACTCTAGGAGGTGGAAGTTGCACTGAGCCGAGACTGTGCCACTGCACTCCAGCCTGGGCGACAGAGCAAGACTCTGTCTCAAAAAAGAAAAAAAAAATTACATTTATATTTAAACACAAACATCTACCCTTTGTTCCAGGAAATATTCTCATATACAGAATTCCACACACTTGTGATGATGATTTATAACATAAATTCTTAGCAGTGGAACTCTGAATCGGAAAGATATGTCTAAAATTGTCGGCCGGGCATGGCGGTTCATGCCTGTAATCTCTGCACCGTGAGAGGACAAGGCAAGTGATCGATTGAGCCAGGAGTTTGAGAGGAGCCTGGGCAACATGGTGAAACCCCATCTTTACCAAAAAATACAAAAGTTAGCTGGGTGTGGTGGTGGGTGCCTGTAATCTCAGCTACTCGGGAGGCTGAGGTGGGAGGAACGCTTGAGCCTGGGAGGCGGAGGTTGCAGTGAGCCAAGATTGCATCACTGCGCTCCAGCCTGGATGACAGTGAGACTTGGCCTCAAAAAAAATTTTTTAATAAAAAATATTTAAATAATTTTTTGAAAATATTTAAAATAAATAATTTTTTGAAAACATTTAAAAATAAAAATAAATAAAATTGTATAGATAGTGCTAAAATGCCCTCCAATGCGGCTATAGCAGTTATATACCCCTCAAAGTGGAAGAGAGTGCTGGTGTCCCCTCATCCCCACTAGTCACAGCCTTCACCAGTTCCCCTCCCCTCCTCCGCCTCGCCCTGCGCAGACCCTTGCAGCCCACAGGAACCTTCCACACTACACTGCAGGCCCCCAGCACCCTCCCTGTGGTGCTGCCTGGGACTTACTCCTTGACTCAGTCCTGCCTCTCAGAATCCAACCAGTTCTAGGTGTCTAGGCAGAGCCCCAGAAAGCAATATAGTGACCTCACCCCCAAGCTCCCCACGGTCACTTCAGCCTACAGGGCAGAAGGGAATGGAGATGAGGAGAGGGAAGAAGGGTGCCTTGAGAAGGGAGAGCACAAATAACCCTCCAAGAAGGTTGGAGGCTCCACCACCCCAGCGACCCTCACTCACTCACCTCAGCCTCGGCCATACTGATCTGCCTCTCCAGATCCTCGGGGACCATTCTCCCTCTGGAAAAAAAAAAAAATGGAGAAGGTAGAGCAGGGACAGTTTCTCTGTTGAAGGAGGGTAAGATGAGGTTAGCAACACAGAGATGACAGTCCTCGTTTTTCCCTCAACAGATCTCAGGGCAGAGGTGGGAGATGCCGGCAGGCTCTGGGAGACAGGAACAGCAATTCTACTGAATAGTGAGGGGAGACAGGTTCACCAGCGGTAAGGGCTTGATGCCAGAGCATTCTGGCAGCAGGAATGTACACTGTGCCAAGGTGGGTCACAGTCATGTGGGCAGAAGGACCTTCACCTCTCATCAGCCTTGACCACTCGGACACTGTCAGTGCCAAGTCCCAGAAACGCAGCTCCCTTCTGGATGGAGTAGTGACACTGTGGGGGAAGACAGAGGGCAGATTAGCACAACTTGATGGGGGTGGGGAGAAAAGGTAAAAGTCAAGTATGTGCTGCAACAGATGGGATCCTATAGACCAGGGCTTCTCAAATGTTAAGTGTGCATACGAATTGTCTGGGTGTCTGGTTAAAATGCAGATTCAAGTCTGCTAGGTCTGGGGCCTGGGGTAGGGCCTGAGATTCTGCTTTTTTTTTTTTTTTTTCTGGAGACAGAGTCTTCCTCTGTCTCCCAGGCTGGAGTGCAGTGGCACAATCTCGACTCACTGCAACCTCCACCTCCCAGGCTCAAGCAATTCTCGTGCCTCAGCCTCCCAAGCAGCTAGGACTACAGGCACCCACCACCACACACAGCTAATTTTTTTGTATTTTAGTAGAGACGGGGTTTCACCATGTTTCCCAGGGTGATCTCAAACTCCTGAGCTCAGGCAATCCACCCACCTTGGCCTCTCAAAGTGCTGGGATTACAGGCATAAGTCATTGCACCTGGCCAGATTCTGCATTTCTAACAAGCCCCAGGTGGTACCAATGCTGCTGGTCCACAGACCGCACTCTTGAGTAGATGGAGTATGGACCGCATCCACTGCACTCATGGCCCCTCCTCTGCCCCCAAACTGAAGGCAATGTGAGCAGGAGCAGTCACTTGGCCTCCTTGATTGGAAGGAAGCACATCTGCCTGGGAGCAGGCTGGCCTTGGAGGATGTGGGGAGGGTAGGGAGAGGACCTGGAAGGTCCCTACTTAGCTGGCTGGAGATTAGAATCAGGAGCCCAAGGATGGGCCTGTGCCTCTTCCCCACCTCCTTTGATGTGAATAGGGCCAGGGGTGGCAGTGTGCGGAGGCCCCTCTGCTTGCAATCCGGGTAGCGCTGATAACGGGCCAGATTTACGGCATACATGTTGGAGATGGAGCCACCTGTCACAGGGAGGGGTGGTGGCAAGGGAAAGGGGCAGTGGATCAAGACTGGAGCTTGCCTCCCCTTCCCTTTCCACCAGAGCAGCTCATCAAAGAAGCAGGTATGACTGGCTCCCAGCCCACAATTCCCAGGATCACGCCATCCCGGGATCAGCAGATCCTGTTGACCACACCCCTCTACACCCAGTGCTGCCCCCAAGAGACAGCCTCTGTCCAGATACAGCAGGCACTAGAACAGTGAAAGGGTGACAAACATGAGCATGAAGGGACCGGGCAGCCTCCTCCCTGGCCTGGCCCGGGCCCAGCTGGAGAGGAATCAAAGAGGAATCATCCCTCCCTGCCAGAGCAAGAGAATAGTAGGGGAGGAGAAACCCAGAAAAAGGCCAAAGGAAGGTCTCCCTCCTTTTCACAAACCAGGGCAGAAGATTCCATCCCCAGAGCTCCAGCCCACCAGGGCCCGCAGTTTCCTCAGCACCTCCTCTTCCATGAGCACAAACACGGGGGCGATTTCATACGTGTACCTGCCAGGAGAGAGAATGACGAGAGAGGACAGATGGGGAGGGGCTGCCCAGACGGGCCCTTAAACTGCACAGGAGTCACGGAAAGGAGGTGATCAGAATGAGTGAAGGAAGAGTCCAAAGAAAACAAGTTGGTGACAGAACTAGGGAAGCAAGAAAGAAAAAACAGGGATCAGGAGGAGTGAGGAAGTTTGGAGAAAGGGGGTCCAAAGGATATGAGGAAAAACTCTCTGCTGACAGGGCTTCCCAGAAACAGGAGAGAGGGGGCAGAACCAGTCTCCTCCCCTACCCTCAAGCACCTCTCTAGCAAACCTAAATCCTTTGTGGGCTGGTGGAGGGGCCTTGGGATACTCACTGGCTGGTGTTGAGGCTCTCGGTGATGATGCGCCCAGCCAGAGCGTGAGGATCCAACCCTGAGAAGAGCTGGTTGAAGAACCGAGGGTGACCTGGAGAAGAGGAGCAGGGCAGGGAGCTCAGAGTGGAGCTCAGGGCAAACTCCCCAGTCTCCTCCTCACAGAAGCCGGGGCCCACCGGTCTTGACACTGTAGCGAATCACAGCCCGGCACCGCTCCAGGATCTGCTCCTGCGACTCCCCCTGGCTCCGCAGCTCCAAATCCAGCAGCTGCTTCAGCTCCTCAGGCTCCTTCCACTCACAGACCTAGGAGGAGAGCCGGGGATGCTGGGGGCCTGGGATGCCTGTGGACTGGCTGTCAAACCACACCTCCAGAGACACGAGACATGGCCAACCTGCGCTGACAGCAACTTCAGGATGTTTTCAAAGCAAAACCATGAAAATGAACAAGGGTAGAGAACACAGTAAGACCCAGTATGTAAATCCCTGAGGTACCCAGCGGGACAGGGATGAATTCTGGGGAGAAGCTTATCAAAGGAGGAAAGTTCCAAGCCAGATTTGGAAAGAGAACAAGAAGTCTTGATGGGAAGGAGGAGGAGGAGAGGACTTACCTTCTCAGAGGCACTGGTTCCTTTCTGAATGGCCTCATCCACAACAATCCCAAACACAGCCCGGAGCAAAGCTTCCACAGCCACGGGGTCCCCAGCAAGGGAGGAGAGTGCTTCTGAGTCAGCCATCAGGATCTGTGGCAGAGCAGAGTCATTCCCTACTCAGCCTGGTACCCTAACCTGACCTACCCAGCAGGAGCCTCCTCCCCAAATGGGCCTGAGGTCCGAGTCCTGCAGCTCAGTCTCAGCCTCCAGAGCACAGACAAGGGCAAGTGAGAGTGCCCAGGGAGAAAGCCAGGGGGAACAGGTGGGAGAGAAAAGGCAGTCAATGCTGAGCAGGTGGACTCTAGCAGCCATTTCCACCGGAGGCAGAGACAAGAAGCTTACCTTTCTGCTCAGGAGGGCCAGAGGCAGGGTGCACAGGTAGCTCCTCAGAACGGTAGGACCAAGACGGCAGAAGGAGTGGGGTGAAAACAGCAGTCACATGGCCATGACATAATTCTCATGACCTTTGCCCTAAACAGAACTTTGACAGATTTGAAATAGGGACAGCAGGGTGAGATGACCCTCCCTGAATAATCATTAGCTGACAGAAGGAGATGAGAAATGAGATGAAAGGCAAAACCCATGGTACATTAACCCCAGAGAGGCAAGAAGCAGAGGATCAGCGCAGAAGAGGGGACTCGCACTGTGCATCCCAGGGCCCAACATGGGGGTGTCTGGAGGGCAGACAAGGGCCCAAGAAACTGCCACAGGTGACCCTGGAGACTGAGGGAGAGGGTGCCTGAGAGGCAGGGACGTCAAATCCTTTTTTTTTTTTTTTTTTTTTTTTTGTTAGAGTCTTGCTCTGTTACCCAGGCCAGAGTGCAATGGCATGATCTCAGCTCACTGCAACCTCTGCTTCCTAGGCTCAAGCAATTCTCCTGCCTCAGCCTCCCAAGTAGCTGGGACTACAGACACCCACCACCATGCCCAACTAATTTTTGTATTTTTAGTAGAGACAGGGTTTCACCATGTTGGCCAGACTGGTCTCAAACTCCTAACCTCAGGTGATCCACAGACCTCAGCCTCCCAAAGTGCTAGGATTACAGGCATGAGCGCCTGGCTGACATAAAATCCTTTAGGCATAACTCAAGATGGGTTAAAAAAAAAATATTTTAGGCAAGCCTCATAGGCCAACCTCTTTTGCATCCCAACCTCCAGAGTCTTTTCAGAACTGCCCTGCTTTTCTAAAGCCTTCACCTAGAGCAGGAAGGAAAGGGGTTATACTGAGGAAGCATCTGCTAAACAAGTATGATCCTGTGCCTTCTGGGCTGGGAGTCCGGTTTGTAGTGAGCACCAACTGTGTTCGCCCCATGGTGCTGGGGACTGAGAAAGGCCCCTCTCCCCACTGGGAGGACACAAACACACGAGCAACAGTTACAGACCAGGGCATGGCTGGATGCTGACCCTAGGTATCCTCAGAATTCAGGAAAGGAGGAGATGGATGGAGGCTGAAGGCTGAGAAAGACCTACAGTGGAACTGGAGCTGAATCCCGAGAGAAGGCAGGAGAAATGGGGTGGGTGACAGGGAGGAAGACAGGCATTCAGGGGTAAAAGGAGGCAAGCCATGAGCTTACAGCACAAATGAGCAGGGCCTGTCCTGAGCTCAGTGGTGGCACCAGGCTGGCAGGAGCATGGGAGTGAAGGAAGGGTGGGCAGAGCTTCGTGAGCACATGAGGAGTCATGAGTGTCAGCTAGGCCAAGGAATCAACATTTTATACTGCAGAAAATGGGAAGTCGCTGAAAGACTGTGTGGCAATGAATAATACAGTGCGATGGATGATCTCAGAAGACTAATTTACAGTAGTAGGATGCAGGAGAATGAACAGGCTCTTGCAGTAAATGAGGCAAGAGGCGATCCACACTTGAATAAAAGTGATGTTGGTAGAAAAAGACAGAAGAATCTGCAGGCATGCTCATTACCTGTATTATGCTGAATTCAACATTCAGGGGAGCTATGCTGCAGGAGAAGGAAGACTCAAAGATGACCCTGGGATTTCAAGCCTGGGAGACTGGAAAAATGATGGTACCCCTCAAAGAAACAGGGATGCAGAAAGGGGAAACTGGATAGAAATAAAGTGGTTATTAATTGGAGACTCATCTGAGTGGATGTCTTCTTGAACTACAGATACTCCTATGGGAGGGGGTCAGGCCCACAGCTCTGATGAGGTGCTGGAATGGAAAGCAGGTTTGAGAGTCAGGGTATAGCTGAAGCCTTGTGATGGGCTCCACTCCTCAAAGGAGAGAACATTCAGAGAGATGGATGGGAGGAGAAAGCAAACACTGAGGCCTTGGGGAACCCCCAAATGACAGGGCAAGAAGATCAAGAAAATCTGGAAAGGGAGCAACCATCCTCAAAATGGGCTGGTCTAATATAATCGACTGCCAACAGCCACTAGACCTCACACCGCAGTCATGCACCACATAACGACGTTTCAGTCAATGATGGATCATTTTCGACAGTGATCCTATACGGACTATAATGAAGCTGGAAACTCTCCTAGTGACATCACAGCTGTCATAACACCATAGGGCAATGCCTGACTCACTGGTTTGTGTTGATGCTGGTGTAAACAAACCTACTGTGCTGCCAACCATATAAAAGTCTGACACATAAAATTACATACAGTACGTATTACTTGATAAGAATTATAAACAGGCGGAGAGATCCAAGATGGTCGATTAACAACAGCTCAGGATTGTAGCTCCCAGTGAAAGCACAGAGAGCGAGCGGACGCCGCAATTTCAGACGAATTTCTGTTGCCCACAAACCGGGAGATTCCCGGTGGAGGAGCCACACGGGTCGCCAGTGCAACTCTTTTGGCTGGCACAGCTGTTTTGCTGGCGCCCCAGCGCGGCGCTTCTCAGCGCGGAGTATATGCGACTGGGTGCCCTTTGAGTCGGGCTCGGCTGGTCCCATCCCCACAACGAGAACAGCAATTGGAAGCGCTGAGGACAGAGAGTTTCACAGTAAGCACAGCTGAACCCAGGAAGGCCTAGCTCTGTGGGGAAGGGGCATCCACTGAAGGAAAACTAAGAAACAGAAAAAACTTCATCACCAACAAGCCAGACGTCCACTCAGACCCAATCTGAAAGTCGGCAATTACAAAGACGACAGGTGGATAAATCCACAAAAATGGGAAGAAACCAGTGCAAAA
>CAUYLG010074800.1:0-41271 GCA_963573385.1 Cacajao melanocephalus
GGAGGCAGAGGTTGCAGTGAGCCGAGATCTCGCCACTGCACTCCAGCCTGGGTGACAGAGCAAAACTCTGTCTAATAACACAGGCAACATCTACCCTTACAGGTAGGCATGCAGACACAAGGTAAAAATCATTCGTGATTCATTCACTATTAACATCTTTTTTAGATCATCGCTGCCACTGTTGAAAATGCTGGGATCATTTTGCAGATTGACAATGCCAGATTGGCTGCTGATGACTTCAGACTGAAGTAAGAAACGAAGACTTGAAAACAAATGTTATAGGAAAAAATAAATTTTATTTCATTTTATAAATTTATATATTTATATAATATATATAAATATATTATATAATCCTCTTATATATAATATATATATAAGAAGATTATGACCTAAATTTACAAACATCCCAAGGGTAAACTTTAGACCATTATTTCTCCAAAAAGAAAACGAAAGAGGTAAACTTAGAATGAGAATTGTATTATTAAAAATGGTAAACTTGATTAAAATTAATATTAGACTGGTATTTTTCTTTAGAAGGAAAAATTTCCCAAGAGAAAACTTAGTAACCTTTATTTCTTCAAATTGCCCACAGGTGAGAAGTTTTTCAATTTGTAAGAATGGAAGGCACTCTTTGAAACACGGTCAGGTGAGCTCACGGTATTTATTGCCTTACTGCTGCCCTTCCAGGTATGAGAACGAGCTGTGTCTCCGGCAGAGTGTGGAGGCTGACATCAATGGCCTGCGGAAAGTCCTGGATGACTTGACCATGACTCGCTCTGACCTGGAGATACAGATCGAGAGTCTCACAGAGGAGCTGGCCTATCTGAAGAAGAACCACGAGGAGGTAGGAACATATTCTACATAAATGAATAACTCTAGATAATATACTTCTCCCCACATGCATTCTATACAAATAAAATTGGCTGAGCGCAGTAGCTCATGCCTGTAGCCTCAGCAGCTGGGGAGGCTGAGGCAGGGGAATCCCTTGAGCCCAGGAATTGGAGGCCACAGTGAGCTATGATCATGCCACTGGATTCCAGCCTGAGCAACAGAGAGATACTATGTCTCTAAAAAGGTAAAATAGGCTGGGCATGGTGGCTCACGCCTGTAATCCCAGCACTCTGGGAGGCCAAGGCAGGCAGATCACGAGGTCAAGAGTTCCAGACCAGCCTGACCAACATGGTGAAACACCGCCTCTACTAAAAATACAAAAATTAGCTGGGCATGGTGGTGTACACCTGTAATCCCAGCTACTCAGAAGGCTGAGGCAGGAGAATCACTTGAACCTGGGAGGCAGAGGTTGCAGAGAGCTGAGATCGCACCACTGTACTCCAGCCTGGGCAACAGAGTGAGACTCCATCTCCAAAAGAAAAAGTAAAATAAACTCGATTTTATGTAAGTGAATTTCCCACACACCATGACCAGAAAACAAAAGTAATCAGGAGTAAATTATATCTAGATTTGATTTTTTTTTTCCTTTCGGTGTCCTACTTTCAAATTGTTGTCTAGGCACATTTTAGGAAGTCATCGCTTTCCTGTATGCATCACTATGGCCTTTTTTCCTTCATGCTAGGAAATGCAGATCATGCAAGGCAGCTCTGGAGGGGAGGTGACCGTAGAAATGAACGCTGCCCCAGGGACCGACCTGACCAAATTACTGAATGACATGAGAGCACAGTACGAGGAGCTGGCTGAGCAAAACCGCCGAGAGGCTGAGGAGCAGTTCAACAAGCAGGTAGATCCTCTCTGCTCAGCACCTAAGCCAGGAGCCACACACAAGCCACTTCTGCTCCTTTCATCAGCCTACATCAGCTGCGTTATGTTTGTGTTTAGAGTGCATCACTGCAAGCACAAATCTCCACTGATGCTGGGGCAGCCAGTTTTGCCAAGAATGAGATAACAGAGCTGAGACGTACCCTGCAGGCCCTGGAAATTGAGCTTCAGTCCCAACTGGCCATGGTATGTGCAAATAGCTTTTCACGTTTTCCAACAGGGAGTTAAGCAAATGCCGTTTTCTTTCTTTGCCAAGAGGTTCACTAGGCACATCAAAAAGGCAGTGTTAAGAACTGTATTATGATTATAGAAAGCATAAAACAGTTAAAGATAATGTACTCTGTTTCACATAAAAGATTTAGTTTAAAAAGGTGTGCCAACCAAAATTAAAGAGGCAGTAATATAACAATATAGGTCATATTGTGAAGGTACATTTCTAGTGCCACATAAAATTGCATTTTTAAAAAATCATCCAGTGATTGATTTTCATCATGAATTTATATTTGCTTTTTCTCTTAGAAAAGCTCCCTGGAAGGAACCCTGGCTGACACAGAAGCTGGCTATGTGGCTCAGCTGTCAGAAATTCAAATGCAGATCAGTGCCCTGGAAGAGCAGATCTGCCAGATCCGGGGTGAGACTGAAAGCCAGAATGCCGAGTACGAGCAACTGCTGGACATCAAGACACGCCTGGAGATGGAGATCGAGACCTACCGCCGCCTGCTTGATAGAGAGGGAGGGTAAACCAAAGTCATGAACAAACTCAAATGCATGCCTTAGTGAATTTATTGTATAAAACTAAAATGGGACTCAAGGGTTGGACTTGTACATATAGAATAAAGTAAGAGACACCAGCTGGGTGCAGTGACTCAGGCCTGTAATCCCACCACTTTGGGATCACTTGAGCCCAAGAGTTCAAGACCAACTTGGGCAACAAAGCAAAAAACCCTGTCTCTACAAAAAATAATTTTTAAATTAGCTGGAGGCCAGGTGCGGTGGCTCATGCCTGTATTCCCAGAACTTCGGGAGGCCAAGGCAGGCAGTCAGAAGTTTGAGACCAGCCTGGCCAACATGGTGAAACCCTGTTTCTACTAAAAATACAAAAATTAGCTGGGCGTGGTGGCATGTGCCGGTAGTCCCAGCTACTCAGGGGACTGAGGCAGGAGGATCACTTGAGCCCAGGAGGTTGCAGCTGCAGTGAGCTATAATCATGCCTCTGTACTCAAGCCTGAGTGACAGAGCGAGACCCTGTCTCAAAAAAAAAAATTAGCTGGGCATGGTGGCACACACCTATAGTCCCAGATACTGGGGAGGCTGAGATGGGAGGATGGCTTGAGACCAGGAGTTCAAGGCTAAACAAAAAAGTAACAGATACGATACAATTAAAACGCATCCAAAGCTTCATCATGAGGAATCCCTGGGGTGGAGGGTTTCTCCTGCCTTTGCAAACTGCAAAGAAAACATAATTCTTTTCTTCTCCACTGGTTCTAGTTTTGTAGGATTTGATGGTAGAAACTCAGGATCCACAAACATGGGATCCAGGGATCTGGTATCTGGTGACTCAAGATCTGGAAGCTGTTCTGGTCAAGAACGAGGTAGACATTTTTTAATGTTGATGATGATTCTGTAACTTAAAAGTAAAGGCATACTTTGCTTGTCATATGAAAAGGGTCTGCTATTGTTTACATATTCTTACCCAGACAGAACACGTTGAATACAGGCAACTAAATTTCTCTTGCTCTGTGTTTCTGTGATAGTTTCCAGACTGACATTGTGATCCTGTAATTTTCAGATTCCAGCAAGACTAGAATAACGAAGACCATCATAGAGGAGTTGGTGGATGGCAAGGTTGTCTCATCTCAAGTCAGCAGTATTTCGGAGGTGAAAGTTAAATAAGAAACTTCTAGATCAACAAGAGTGTCTTTCAAAGAAAAAAAAATCAAGAAGGACACAAGCGAAGTAATGGCATCAATCTAGGCATCTTTCTGGATAACTTCAGGAAAAGCTTTAGTCCAAAACTGGATGACTAGCCAATTTTTCTGCATCTTCTTATTTCCTCATTAGAATGTTCTTGAAATAGCTGAATTAACAACTTTGCTCTAATTGTTTCCATGCTTCAATAAATTTACTTTTGCAAGTTAATTATTCCTTATGTTTTTAAAAAAGTATTTTACCTAGGAAGGAAGCTATCCATTATGATCTAGCTGCATGATTATATTACTAACGTGAGTTCATTGTTTATACCTTACCTTCTTTAGACAATTCAGATTATAGCTATTTTTTCAATGTGGACATTTTTCATGGCATCACACAAGAACTCAGTGGCAACATAGCTGAAATTAGACTACAGTGTCAACAGCTTAGCCCACAAAGAAGGATGTGATTATTTTAATAATCAACTTATAATTAATTAATGCCTAGTTTATATATGTCCATCACTGAACTCAGTATTTTATAAGATAAAAAAGAAACTCAAAATATGCCTCTGGACAGGCACGGTGGCTCACACGCCTGATCTCAGCACTTTGGGAGGCCGAGGCAGGTGGATCACAAGGTCAGGAGTTCGAGACCAGCCTGGCCAATAAAGTGAAACCTCATCTCTACTAAAAATACAAAAATTAGCTAGGTGCACTGGTGGGCGCCTATTGTCCCAGCTACTAGGGAGGCTGAGACAAGAGAATCGCTTGAACCCAGGAGACAGAGGTTGCAGTAAGTTGAGATTGTGGTGCCACTGCACTCCAGCCTGGGTAACAGAGCAAGACTCTGTCTCAAAAAAAAAAAAAGAAAGAAAAAGAAAAAAACATGCCTTCTACTTCAAAAAGCTCACATTTCAGCAGAGAAGAAAAGCTAAAACACAAAGAAGACAGCAAACAATAAAAAGCTGTTAACAGTAAAGACTTGATTTCACAATCTGCTTCAGAAGTGACATAGGAATCAGACATGTGTGTTCACAGAGCATTTAGGACAGGGGCCAAAAGAGAAGAGTCATGGGAAATAAGATTGGCTATGTGATATGGCATCCGACTTCTTGAAACCTTGAAAGCCCCAAAGAGAAGAGATCCTCAGGCACTTGTTCCCCTGCCAAATCTAGCCACATCTTTAGCAGATACCTGCCACTTTGCCACGGGTTTGTTTTCCCCACTCTCCACTGCTGAGATCTTTCACCCCATCAGCAGTCACAGCCCTTTTCTGTCATTTCTACAGTATCCCTGAAGCCACATGGCTTTGTCTTATCTTGCTTGGGATAATGAAACCTGTTAAGACTGGGCAGGAGGTGGTTCGGGTCCCAGGAAGAACCAGGCATAGCACCAACCCAGGCTGGCTATGGACGTTTCAATCAAGAAATTTAACATGCCCATATCACAAATTAGAGAATCAACTCTACAAGCCAGTCTTCAAGGAAAGAACATGGGACATGACATAAAAAGGCAAATGTAAAGTTATAAAAGGACAAACCTGAACATGATTCATGTAAATTGTATCTTCCAATATAAAATCAATTAACATGTCATTTTTCATCTTCCGGGCACATTACATAAAACATAAAATGAATCTCTGGGTACGCCATGACTTCTGCTTAAATAGTTAACCACAGAATAAGGTTAATAGCTAACCACAAAATAAACATTAAACCACTACTCAAAGAAAAAGAGCAATGTTGTCTTAAGTCAAAGCTGTTTTCCACCATCAAATCATTACAATAAACAAAGCCCTGAATGTTTCTTCTCCGCTGAAACACTAAGAGTATGAACCAGCTTATCCAGCCTGGATCCACAGCTCAACAGAAATAGAAATTTGCCGCGAGCAGCCTGCAGAACCTAACGCCATCACGGCCACACCAGGGAAGCTGCTCTCTGTGGGTCGTCTCAGGTCTAACCCTCTAGCTGTGGATCTTGGCCACCTGAGACCTACATTCATGGCTAATATTATCTTCATGTCAAGGCAAAAGTAGGAGGCTACTCTGAAAATCACCTTGCGGTGAAAACCCTCACTCTGTTCTCCCTTGGCTTGCATTAAGATGCTGCATTTGTACTGAATGATTGTTTACAAATATAGAAAACGCCCAATCATAGTCACCAGGATACTGAGACACAATAGAATGTGTTGCTAAGGGAATGTTCAATTTTGAAAACTGAAACTATTGAACCATTTTGGATCATAAAACGTATTTAGAGTGCTGAATAAAATGTTAAGGACATGGTACTCATACATTATCACTTGCCTTAAAATTATTTTAAAACTACACAATAGGAATATGTTTATTGTAAGACTCTGAAGTTCAGCTCTCCAGGCAATTTTTTTTGTTTTGTTTTGTTACAGGGTCTCCCTCTGTCACCCACGCTGGCGTGTAGTGGTGCCATCTTGGCTCACCTGTAGCCTCAACCCCCTGGGCTCAAGCAATCCTCCCACCTCAGCCTCCTGTGTAGCTGGGACTACAGATGCAGGCAACCATGCCTGGCTAATTTTGTTTATTTTTTGTAGAGACGGCTAATTTTGTTTACTTTTGTTTATTTTTGCACTATGTTGCCCAGGCTGGTCTCAAACTCCTGGGCTCAAGGTATCCTCCCACCTCGGCCTCCCAAAGTACTGGGATTATAGGCATGAGCAATTGCACCCAGCCTCAACTTCTGAATGACAGGAACACGTTTCTTTTTTCTGAGAGTGGATTTACCATAAGAAGGAAGAGCCCATGCCTATATGCACATGGGTTTTCACCCGTTGACTTTTGATCCAGAGATTCACAGGGTTGTTTTTTCTTTCTGACCTCAAGGAAGTATAAGCAAGAATGATGAGAATGGTAGATGTGGCATCCATCCTCACCGAGACTAGAAACAAGGTTTACAGCAGGCAGCTCAGAGGAAACAGCAAAAGTATTTGAGGCTCTAAGGAAAGTGGCCTAAACTTGCTTTACAACTTCATGGAATTAGGCAGTGTTCACTCAGGAGGAGACAAACTGGGGAATATAAATCACCCAAAATGAAGGTCAAGTCATATTATCCAAATAACCTTCTCAAGTAACAAAATGCGGAAACTGATAAATCATTTTAAAAACTTTTCAGTGGCTGAGATATGACACTTAAATAACAGAAAATATTGATCATACCCTTCTGAAAACAAAGTACTCCCATTTGTAATATCAATGTCAATACAAAATGATAAGGTGGAAAGAAGCAAACGTTAATAGTTCAACCACTATTTTTAAAGTTAGCACTTAAATAGCAGGTAAAGGACAAGCCCAGAGGTATCCTGTATACAAAGCTTGGACTTCCAGAGAGGGGGAGTGATGAAGTTATTTTGCTGACAGAACCACAAGGAACATGAAGGCACATGTGAACTCATAACAAAATTGCAATAGGATGTGCATTGCATGGCTCAGTCACCCAGGCTGGAGTGCAGTGGCTCGATCACGGTTCACTGCAGCTTAGACCTCCTGAGCTCAAGCAATCCTCCCACCTCAGCCCCCGAGTAGCTGGGACCACAGATGTGCTTCACCACATCCAGCTAATTTTTGTATTTTTTGTAGAAATGGGGTTTTCCTGGGATTATAGGAGTGGCTCACACCTGTAATCCCAGCACTTTGGGAGGCTGAGGCAGGTGGATCACTTGAGCCCAGGAGTTTGAGACCAGCCTGAGCCACATAGTGGGATCCCATCTCTACAAAAAAAATACAAAAATTAGCTGGGCCTGGTGGCATGTGCCTGTAGTCCCAGCTACTCAAGGAGCTGAGGTGAGAGAATTGCATGAGCCAGGGAGGTTGAGGCTGCTGTGAGCTGTGGTAGCACCACTGCACTCCAGCCTGGGTGACAGAGTGAGACCCAGTCTCAAAAAGGGAAAAAAAACCCAACAAATTAGAGAAAGTATAGCTATATGTGGTTCCACTTGTGATGTAAAAGCATTACAATAAATTAATGTCTATAATTAACCTAAATAGATGTTTCTACAATAAGTGATGTCAAGCAAAATAATTTTTTTGAGCAATCCAAAGGAGGAGAAAAATTAGGAGGGGAAAAGGAATTTACATTTCATAAGCATGTATTATGTTTATAAATACTTTGTATCTATGTTTATATTTTATTTCACTTAATCCACAAACTCTCTGATGTAGGTATTACTACTCCCATTTTATAGATGAAGAAAATGAAGCCAAGAGAGGTCAAGTCATTTATTTAAAGGCACTTGGCAAGCAAGTGGAAGAATTACAAGTTGAAGCCCCATCTTCCTAATTCCATGAGCTAGAATTCTACTCTACCAACATAAATGAAGTTCTGTAGTTTCATATCCTAAACTCACCAAGCAACCTATTTCTGTGAGAGGTACCCACCAAAAGTACTATTTTTTTTTTCACTTTTCCAAAACTGCTTCTCCCCCGCCTAAAGTAAACAGGGAGGCTTCAAATTTTCCAGAAGAGTTTTCTGTCTTTGTAGACAGGAGAAATCTGTTGACGTTGGAGACCAGAAGAACTAAAAAAGATACCCACTGATCTGAATTCAAATAAAAAGCAGGCTATCACATGTCCCTTTGGCCACTAAAACTGAAGCTGGATTTCAAGTTAAGGGCAAAACTAGGGGAAGGCCAGCTTCCTAAGTAGGACAGGAGCATCTGAGCTTCATAATCTCACAGTGATAGCAATGAGAGGAAAATAATTCATTGAAAACCAATTTTTTTTAATGAAAATAGAGACAGGGTCTCAATGTTTCCCAGGCTGGTCTCCAACTCCCAGCCTGAACCGATCCTCCTGCCTCATCCTCCCAAAGTGCTGACATTACAGGCATGAGCTCCAATGCCTGGCCAAAAACCAATTTTTTATGTGCAGAAAGTACATATGATATGTAATTCTAAGCAAGAATTATTCTAAAATTTTTATAATAAGGTGGTGAGGTGATTCTCTGCATAGACAAACGGGATCTAATTAAACTTAAGAGCTCTGCACAGCAAAAGAAGCAATCATTAGAGTGAACCAGAAAACAATAGAATGGGAAAAAATTTTTACAAGCTACCCGTCTGATACAGGGCTAATATCCAGAGTCCACAAAGAACTAAAGCAGATTTACAAGAAAAAAACAACTCCATCCAAAAGTGGGCAAAGGATATGAACAGACACTTTTCAAAAGGAGACATTTATCCAGCCAACAAACATATGAAAAAATGCTCATCATCACTGGTCATTAGAGAAATGCAAATCAAAACGACATTGAGATACCATCTCACAACAGTTAGAATGGCAATCATTAAAAAATCTGGAGACAACAGATGCTGGAGAGGATGTGGAGAAATAGGAATGCTCTTACACTGTTGGTAGGAGTGTAAATTAGTTCAACCATTGTGGAAGACAGTGTGGCAATTCCTCAAGGATCTAGAAATAGAAATACCATTTGACCTAGCAATTCCATTACTGAGTATATACCCAAAGGATTATAAATGGTTCTATTATAAAGACACATGCACACATATGTTCACTGCAGCACTGTTTACAATAGCAAAGACCTGGAACCAACCCAAATGCCCATAATGATAGACTGGATAAAGAAAATGTGGCACATATACACCATAGAATACTATGCAGCCATATAAAAGGATGAGTTCATGTCCTTTGTAGGGACATGGATGAATCTGGAATCCATCATTCTCAGCAAACACAAGAACAGAAAACCAAATACTGCATGTTCTCACTCATAGGTGGGTATTGAACAATGAGAACACATGGACACTGGGAGGGGAATGTCTCACACTGGGGTCTGTTGCGGGTGGGAGACTAGGGGAGGGATAGTGGGGGGTGGGGAGGTTGGGGAGGGATAACATTGGGAGAAATGCCTGATGTAGGTGACGGGGGATAGAGGCAGCAAATCACCATCCCATGTGTACGTAACCAACAATCCTGCAAGATCTGCACATATACTCTAGAACATAAAGTATAATTTTTAAAAAAGTGAACACATACACTTTGAGAAATGTAATCATATTTCCAAGCATCCTCTCTCATCCTTGAAAAATCTCTACTTGCGCAATTCATAACTGAAATGATTAATGCCCTGGAATTTACTGACCTATGGAAAGAGCTTTTTCATAACTCTCACAACTTTTGTTAATTAATTCTAACACTTTCATCTTTGGACATACACACTGCTTTTAGCTTGCAACTATCTGTAAATAAATTGCTTCATGTGATTTTTATTAATTTTAAATAAATTGCTTCATATGATTTTGTATTAGTTTGCCTAAGACCAAGATGCTAGACCTTTAAATCTCCATGATGAGTTTTTATGCAAATGAGGGCTTTTTTATTCAAGATGAGGTAACTTTGCTTTCCCCACTGGCTGTTCCACACCCAAATTTTCCATAAAGATTCAGTGCTTTGTGATTTCTATCACAATCATAGCAACCTAAAATTTCCAGAATTTTAAACAGTTGGGTGGTGACCTTTATTCCAACCTCTCACTCAGAACACACCACATTCATTTACCAAAAAATATTGTCTATGTATAACAGCTTTCATTAAAGATTGATTGATTGACGAAAGATAGATAGAAACACCTTCCATCAACCTCTGAGTTTATCTCACTGCCCTGACAATAAACATGAAGAAAAATACCTTTTGTAATATAGAAATCACCTGAGGTCAGGAGTTTGAGACCAGTCTGGCCAACATGGTAAAACCCCACCTCTATTAAAAATACAAAAATTAGCCGGGCATGGTGGTGGGCGCCTGCAATCCCAGCTACCCGGAAGGCTGAGGCAGAAGAACTCAGGAGGCAGAGGTTACAGTGAGCTGAGATCGAGCCATTGCACTCCAGCCTGGGCAACAGCTCGAGATTCCATCTCAAAAAAAAAAAAAAAAGAGAGAGAAATCATGGGTTATTTTTCCCCATGATTGCAAAAGAAACTGCAAAAGGAGCAAGACACAGCCACTGCAGAGGTTTATAAGAACCTGGAAAAACTTACAACTTTGCTATTTCACATTAAATCCTCCCACAAAACTCTTATGTCAGTGCCTCCATTCCTCTTTAACTCTCAGGCAGGGGAGAGGTCATACACTTTCACAAGATAAGGGGAAAAAGTTAGATATCATTAGCTATTTCAAAATTCCAAGACAGGCTTTAATAATTTAAATTTTTTGTTTTCTTAGAATCAATCAGATTCAAGAAAAAAATAGAACAATGTCATTTATTTTCATATTATTTTCCTAAATTTTACTCTTAAATACTTCAAATATTTAATATATAGGATACGGAAATTAAGGATCTGCCTCTTTCTACTACTTCTCTAGAAATCCCTAAAATTGGTTTCAAATAGCTTCATCTGAAAATAAGTAATATTTATCATATCATTCCAAAGGACTTTGTATTATAAGCATTGTGCCTATAAAAATGTATTTTCCTTGGTGCAGAAATTCCATAAGGGAAAATACAAGTTTTATTAGGCCGATATCATGTAAATATTATCGGATTTATCTCTCCAATATGAAATAAATATCTAAAGGCATTTTCTGTGCCTTTTAAAAAAAAGATAGTCTATTGAATTTAATAGGCAGCCTATTGAGTTTAGTTACAGATGTTATTAAAAATATTTAAAACAATTACATCAGAGATGAAACGGCCAATCAACTATAAGAGGAATTACTAATTGATGATTCCCTTACCATTCTCTCTGTTGGGCTTTGTAGGGTTGAAGCTCTTCCATCCAGTGATACTCTACCCCAAAATCTACTCTATGGCAATTAGATACTGCTCATTGGAAAGAAAGAATTACAGGGAGAAATGTGACTCAGGTGGAGATTTTCTACCAACTTTGGATTACTATCTTGGGAGGAGGTGTGTGGGTTCTTCTCTGATAATAAGAAGGATGCAATGCAAAATCTATATGACCATTTCACAGTTTACCTGTACAAGGTCTGAACTCTGGTGCACACAAAGAGTACAGTTGAATATAAAATCAAAGAATGGAATAAGAAATTGAGCCTGGGGCTAATGATCAAGGAGAAAAACAGGACTGCAAGAAGTATTACCAGATAACTACAGAACTTAAAAACAAGGTAAGACATTTTGCTAGGCAAAAGACCCACACTAAAAATGACAAGATTTTAAAAGATTGGCAACCTCTTATACATATACTTATACTTTTGTCAATTTAGGCAGATTAAAGAAGAAATTTAATAAGCAACAGAATATACTTCTTAGCTATTTTTTTCCTAATTTGTTTACTTTTGTACAGTTCATTTTATGGAAATAATTCTAGAAATGTTTCCAAAATACTTAAGAAAAAGTAAACTAAATTGCTTACAGTTCTTTTATTCCAAAAGCAGAGGTATATGCATTTTCCATTAAAGAACCATATACATATAAAATTTATTTGAAAGACCTGAAATTGACATGGCTAAACACCAGCACACAGAGGTTCAGAATGCAGGTGTATCAAACACAACTTTTTGTGTCCTGCACTTCCAGCTTTCAGAGGCAAACACTGACAATGCATCTTCACGCTACAGACCATCAGTGTAAAACCAGCAGCTGTGGACCTCAGACAACAGTATGATGTAGTTACCCTTAGCAACATGATGAAAAACATAAGCTATGAAGATAAACACTAGGTGAAGCCAGGCTTCTTTTTATACTGGAATCACAGTTACAAAGGAATGTTTTTCTTCTTAGAAACAGACAGAATCCTAAACAATGGAAAAATATTTTAGTTGGAAACCTCATGGAAGCTCATTATTTACAAGAATGCTGTGATGATTCTATGTCCAAAGGAAATACCACTTAGTTTATGTTTCATAAGTAAGAATTTCTAGTTAGGTCAAGTGAGGTTTCTGAAAAGAACCAGTATGTGTTTCTGAGGATTCTTTAATTTAACTCCCTACTTTATGTGTGTGTAGAAGGCCCTCAACACACAAGAGGCCAACAAGGTATAGTCACTGTGTTCTAAGAAATAAAAATGCTGAAAAGGTTCTTCCCCGAAACTTGCAGCATTTTATATGCAGTGCCATCATACCACCAAAAATGTGGAAAGTTAATAGCAACTTATATTAACAAGTAAAGATCAGAAGTTTGGCATTTCTGGAACATTTTAATAAAATATTTTAAATGCAGCATAATATTAATAATACAAACCTAATGAGCACTGAAAGCATTAGAAATGTTTTCCAGGTTTGAGATTGAACTGACCCGCACTAGAGTGTCAAGACTGAAGTCGACAGTCTGCACCAAGCCCGGAATGACATGACTTTGTCCAAGATCATCTAAAATGCAGCCTGAAACTCCGGCAGAGGAGTTTGCTCATCTCAAAAAGAACCAGAAAGAGGTACGTGCCCATACACCAAATTGTTAACTCTCCTCTTTTAGACAGAGTTTCGCTCGTTGCCCAGGCTGGAGTGGAATGGCGCGAACTCAACTCACTGCAACCTCCGCCTCCCAGGTTCGAGCGAGTCTCCTGCATCAGCTTCCCAAGTAGCTGGGATTACAGGTGCCCGCCACCATGCCCGACTAATTTTTTGTATTTTTAGTAGAGACAGGGTTTCTCCGTATTGGTCAGGCTGATCTCAAACTCCCGACCTCAGGTGATCCGCCCACCTCGGCCTCCCAAAGTGCTGTGATTACAGACATGAGCCACCACACCCAGCCTCGTCTTTCTTACATAATTCCTGTCTTCAATTTGAGTCTGATAAGGTGAAGGAAAACTCTAATAAATGAAGTTATTCTCCTACCATAATGGCTGAATTCCTTGAGCAAGGGTTGTTTCCAGTTCAGGAAATTAAAGGCCAGCCAGCTGTTGCAGGCTGAGTTGAGGGTGGAATCAGTCAGCTCACCTGAAACTGATCTAACACAGCTCCTCACAACCTGAGAATGCACTATGAGGCCATGGCCAAGCACGATCACCACGATGCTGAAATTAGATTCAACAATAAAGTGAACCAGAAACACAGCCAAGGTCAGGAAATTCAGGACGACTTAGCTTCACTGATAAATGACTGTTTTTATGGTGGTATTTCAGAGAAGAGTGCTGCAATAGCAGCTTGCCCCTGCTGCATCCAATTCTGCTAAGACTGAGAAGAACATTCAGGAGCTGGCATTGTAGACCCTGGAGATGGAACTACAGTCTACAGTAGACTTGGCACATAAAAATCTCTCCCTGGGTGAAAACGCCGGAAACCAATTGCCCACACAGACAATTGCACAATTTCACAAGGATTCACAGCACTATGTTTCCAAAATATGATATTCCCTAATCAAGGTTTGCTTTTTTTAAGGCTCTTAAGAAAAAGCCAAAATCTTGGACTTTTCCAATCAGTAATTTGGACAGGAAAATTTCCATTTAATGTATGAAAAACACATGGAAGCAAAACTATGAACTGCACATGTCGAGCCCTATTTTGCAAACACGACAGCCACTGAATTTGCTGAGATACCGCCAATGTTAGCATAAGCGTGCTGTTAGGGAAATGTTGGCCCACGTTCAAAATGAGATCACTGTTTCTATCACCAGGTAGGTGATTAGACAGGGCTCCTGGCTGAAAGCTTAAAAGAATTAATCTAGATAAAATTCCTGCATGTAGGTCAGCTAGGATTTCATTAAATATCAAGAAGTATATAGGGTCCTTTTTAAGAAGATTTAATACATTTAAACTTGAATAACAGGTGGGGCACGGTGGCTCATGTCTGTAATCCCAGCACTTTGGGAGGCCAAGGTGGGCAGATCACCCGAGGTCAGGCGTTCGACACCAGCCTGGCCAACATGG
The DNA here is from genome assembly GCA_963573385.1 of Cacajao melanocephalus. Classification (NCBI taxonomy): domain Eukaryota; kingdom Metazoa; phylum Chordata; class Mammalia; order Primates; family Pitheciidae; genus Cacajao; species Cacajao melanocephalus. The sequence continues at coordinate 14,501 of CAUYLG010074800.1, forward strand.
TGAAATGCTGTCTTTACTAAAAATACAAAAATTAGCTGGGCATGGTGATGATGCCTGTAATCCCAGCTACTCAGGAGGCTGAGGCATGAGAATTGCTTGAACCCAGGAGGTAGAGGTTGCAGTGAGCCGAGATTGCGCCAATGCACTCCAACCTGGGCAACAGAGTGAGACTCTGTCTCAATAAATAAATGAACAAATAAATAAACTTGAATAGCAATGTGTCACTTTTAAAGTAAATTTTTCACTCATACTTAAAAATAAAAGCATTCATGGTAAGAATTTATTAAGTGCCCAATGTTTCGGGAGCAGCAAAATAGGAACGAGGATAGCAGCAGCAGCTTTATCTTCTGGGAATTACACTTTAGCCATAGGGAAACTTTGATTAAACTAATCATGCATTAGCAAGTTGCTGTATTTTTCATTGACCTGGTAGGCCTAAGCCTCAGTCTCAGGTTGTCTCAAAGCTCACCATGTAACCTTAGATAAGTCACTCACTCCTTTAAAAGTATCTATCTCTAGGCCTCATTTTTTTTCTGCAAAGCAAGGGAGTTAGTGATTACTAAGGGACCTATCTTCTAGCTCTAAAATCTATGACTCTGCAAATAGAAATTGTTTTAATTTTAAAAAAAAATTCAAAGTGGCAGAATTAATGTTACAGGGAATTAAAATGAGATCAGATTCACCCTAATTCAAGCATTTTCCTGAAACATTGAAATGCATACCATCCAAATGTCAGGTTTGAAGGCAGAGTCTCTCGATCTTGGCACTATAGACATTTTTGATTGGATAATTATTGGGGAGCTGTCCTGTGGGTTGTAGGACGTTTATGGCCTGTACCTAGCAGAGTAGTAGGCCCCCTGCCCCTTATTATGTCAGCCAAAAATGTCTCCAAATATTGCCTACTGGGGGTAGAGGGGAGGCACAAAATCCCCTGAGAATCACTGCTCTACCTTAAGAAAGCAGGATTTTCATACACCATAGGGATGCACTACGTACAGAAGACAGGCAGCCTGGGATACTCTCCTTCCCGTTAAATCAAAACCTCGCCCTCTTAAAACCTGGCATCTGCGTAGAAGATTATCTCTGTTTTACTTGAAAGAAAAAGATTAGAAGAGGAGACAGTAACATCCATACAGTGTATATTCCCTTCCTGCAGAGTGAATAGGAAAACTTTCTGATGCTAATCTACCCAAATAATTCTTTATTTCATCTCTTCTCTTAGGCAAACTTCACTCCACTCTCAGAAAACAGCTCTCAAAGCCAAGTTGACAGAATCAAAGGCCAAGCGCCAGCCTTGGGTAGAGATGAGTGCCTGGAGACCCAGCTCCTTCAAGGGCATCGTGAGACCCAGGACCACAGCCAGGCTAAAGGCAGCTGCTGAAGGTCCAGGCGTGGCTGGAGAATGAAGCTGGGACCAACCACTGCCTGCTCATGAATGGGAGGTAGAGATTTCCACCCAAGCAACAGAAACTTCCCCAAGTACCAAGGAATTATCATGAAAACCATCATTGATTATATTCTCTCGGCACATTTTCTTGTCCCTTCCCTGTTGTGGATTTGTCCCTCTTAATTGACTACTTGTTTTTTGAGCTAATTTGAGAGCTTTGGGTTTTATTCCCCTAGTTTTGACCCTGACTTTCATCAGTGTCACAGGTGTGAGATCTTTCTCCTTTCTGCCATTCTTTTCCTTCCCTTCCTCCCTCATCACATTTTCCATTTTTCCTCCCACTCTTCATAGATTTTGAGTAGCTGATGTGTGTGTGAGTGTATGTGTGCGTGTGCATGTGCATATGTGTATGTGTGTGTTGTGTACTGGGACCATGATGTAAAATGATGCCTTTGTTCTTGTGGCTTGCAGTGGAAAAAGTTATTACCTTTGCTATAGAGGTTTCTTTATTTTTCCTTTCAGTTTTCACTTGAACTTAATTGTATGAAATGAATTGTGGGCCAGGCATGGTGGCTCATGCCTGTAATCCCAGCACACTGGGAGGCCGAGGTGGGTGGATAACCTGAGGTCAGGAACTCGAGACCAGCCTGGTCAACATGGTGAAACCCTGTCTCTACTAAAAATACAAAAATTAGCTGGGGGTGGTGACATGTGCCTATAATCCCAGCTACTTGGGAGGCTGAGACAGGAGAATCACTTGAACCCTGGAGACAGAGGTTGCAGTGAGCAGAGATCACACCACTGCACTCCAGCCTGGGTGACAGAGCAAGACTCCATCCCCCCCCAAAAAAAGAAATGGACTGCGAATCTGTTTGCTATCATTCTTGATGTCACTTCCTTCTCTATGACTGAGAATTCATTGCCATTCCTAGAAGGATTCAAATCCTTCTTCATTTTTTGAGCTAATTTCACTATATACCACTTTCATGCCTATATCATTGCAATGCCTCTCTACATAGGACTCACTGTATTATAACAATGATAATAAAGGCAACTACCACTTATGGAGCACCTACTATGTAAACATAATTCCCACAGCAATTTTGTAGATGGGGTATGATGCCCATTGCACAGATAAGGAAACTTAAGGTCAGTGACGTTAAATAGTTCACCCACGATCACAATGCTCATCTGGGGCAGAATGAGCCAGGATCAAACCCTTTGAGGTTCCAAAATTTCAAGTGATAATCTCATTCCCATTTCTCATTCTCTAAACACTTTATGAAGTGAGTATTATCATTATCCCCAGTTTACAGATAAGAACACTATAATTTTCCCGAGTTATACAGTAACTTGGGAAGAGTTAGGATTCAAACCCAGGCAGTCTGGTTTCAGTTTTTGTGCTTTTAATCATATGCTCTACTAACTTTATTCCTTTACTCTTTTTTAGGGTTTCATTGAAAAATAATATACATACCGAAATCACATATATGATGAGTAAAACAACTGGATGAATTTTGACAAACTGAACACACCAATGTAAATCAACTTCCAGCTCAAGAAATAGAACATTGTCAGAAACCTCAAAGGCCCCCTCATTTTCCCATCCAGACATTAACACCTCCTGAGGGCAACTGCTCTCCTAACCTCTAGCACCATACATACAGTTTTGCTTATTTTCAGCCACATACAAATTGAATCATGCAATATGTTCTTTTTTTTTTTTTTCCTTTCTTTTGAGCCAGAGTCTTGCTCTGTCACCTAAGCTGGAATGCAGTGGTTCAATCTCTGCTCACTGGAACCTCCGCCTCCTGAGTTAAAGCAATTCTCCTATCTTAGCCTCCCAAGTAGCTGGGATTACAGGCATGTGCTACCACAACCAGCTAATTTTTGTATTTTTAGTAGAGATGGGGTTTCACCATACTGGTCAGGCTGGCCTCGAACTCCTGACCTCAGGTGATCCACCTGCCTCAGCCTCCCAAAGTGCTGGGTTTACAGGTGTGAGCCACCATGCCCATCCCTGAATCATGCAGTATGTTCTTTTTCATGTCTGGCTTCTTTCTCTCAACATGCTGTGTGCGCGATTCATTCGCGCTACTGATGTGGTTGTAGATTATGTTGTGCCTTTAATAAACATCTAAGTTAGGTGTCAGAGATACAAAGATATGATGCTTCTCTTGCAGAATTTAGTCTAGAAGAAGGAAAAATAGATGTAGCTAACATAAACTATTAACTACAATTCTGATTGAGTTTTATCAAAATCACTCCATATTTGTGAAGTTTTAGAAAAGCAAAGACTAAAATCGATGAGATTTATATGCTTATCTTTCTCACTATTGAAAGTAGGTAGAAAAGTTAATAAGGGCTGGGCACAGTGGCTCACACCTATAATTCCAGCACTTCGGGAGGCCAATGTGGGAGGATCACAAGGTCAAGAGATCGACCATCCCAGCCAACATGGTGAAATCCTGTCTCCATTAAAAATACAAAAATTAGCTGGTCATGGTGGCACGCGCCTGTAGTCCCAGCTACTCAGGAGGCTGAGGCAGGAGAATCGCTTGAACCCAAGAGGTGGAGGTTGCAGTGAGCAGAGATTGCAGCACTGCACTCCAGCCTAGTGAGAGAGCGAGACTCCATCTCAAAAAAAAAGTTAATAAGTACCCAATAAGAAAGCTCTCTTACTTTTGATTAAAGAGAAATGCTTTATCAATTTACTTCATTTCCATCAATATGTAATTGACATATCATTTTTTTTTTCACAGAACTAATGAAATGTTTTGGTACAAGACAATTGTTTAAGAACTGGTTGATGGCATTGTTGTTTAATCACAAATGAGAGATGTTTACCAAAGACCAGTTTAAGGAACACCACACAAGTTAGCCGCAAAAACTAAGACAAATAAAGTGCCAAGAACCATTTAACCTTAGTCATGTATGTTGGGTAACCGATGCAATGTATAGAGTCAAACTTTGCAAAAACCATGAAGACAAAAGTATATAGTTCAACAATACTCCCCTTTTAACCATAGGAAAAATAAAAGCCAGCAGGATATTTAGGGAATGTTTTTGCTCATCTGCAATAGACTCATGTGAATACACTCAACTACATTTTGGAATTTTTTTAATCTTTGTGGACTTAACAAAAATGAGTACACTTCTAATTCAGAAGGTCTAACCTTGCAGTTTTCAGCTCTGGTCGGAAGCAATCGATGTGGACCCAGTGCTTGGCCAAGCACTCCAGACAGTAAACAATAAGAGACAAATACTCCCTTCCAGAAGGTACAGCCCATCTGGAGATGTGGGAGATACTCCTGAAATAATTGAATGGCATCAGAATATCACATAGAACTAAAAGTAGTAAGTAGCACAGATGATAAGTGCCATGGGAACTCACAGGTAATAATTCAATATGGGCCAAAGAGGCCAGTAAAAAAAACCTCATGAAGCTATGAATTAAAGCTCCAATATTACAGCATTTTACGCCCATCAGCAAGTGGAAATTAAAAAGACAATACCAAGTATTAACATGAAAGTGAAGCAACTGGGGCTGGGCGCAGTGGCTCATGCCTGTAATGCCAACACTTTGGGAGGCCGAGGCAGGAGAGTCACTTAAGGTCAGAAGTTTGAGACCAACCTGGGCAACATAGTGAGATCTCATCTCAACAAAAAATCCAAAAATTAGCCAGGCCTGGTGGCATGTGCCTGTAGTCCCAGCTACTTGGCAGAGTAAAGCAAGAGGATCACTTGAGCCCAGGAGGTTGAGGCAGCAGTGAGCCATGATCACACCACTGCACTTCAGCCTGGGCAACACAGTAAGACCCTGTCTCAAAAAAAGAAAAAGAAGCAACTGGAGTTCACATTTACAGATGGCAGCGTAAGTCAGCACAACCACTTTGGAAAACAGTTGACATTTTCTACCACAGCTGAAGAGGATACCCTGTGAAGCAGCAATTCCTCTCATTTATTCATTCATTCATTCAACAGATATTCACTGAACACCTACTTTATGCTATGTACCATTCTAAGCACAAGGTTCTAATCTAAGCCCTCTTAGGTTAGATTGTCCACATAGGCACCAGAAAACTTGTTCAAAATTTTATAGAAGCACCAATTATAACGGTGAAGAAAAACCTTAAACTATCCCGTGTCCATCAACAGTGTAGTGGATAGCATTCCTTTAGAAGAAGAAAATTCAATACACCAGAAGAAATTAATAAACTATAACATGCACAACCGGGCAGCAGGGATTAATTTCAGAAACATATTTTTAAAAGCAAGTTCCCTAAGAATGTATACAATATTACTCCACTTATATAAAGCTCAAAAACATGCACCACTATAAAATAATGTATTCTTTAGTGATGCAAACAATATGAGATAAAACTAAAAAGAGAAGCAAGTGAAATATAAACACAAAATTCAGGGAGCAGAAGGAGGAGGAAGTTGGGATGGGGCACACAGACAACTCAATGCTACGGGTAAGAACCATGTCTTATTTCCAAACTGGAGGCAGTTCATGGGTATTTATCATGTTGTTTTTCTTAATACCTTGTACATATTTTATATAAACATTCTTTTGTATCTACTTAATAATGCTTTTAAGTTCAATAAACTGACAAAGCTTCAATTCTGAAGGAAGGATTTGAATAGGCAAAAATGAAGCTGATATGAATGAAGGAAAAGTAAGAGAATTGCCCATCATATACATAGAACCACGAAGCAGAATCTTGCAGAGTGAAGGCTTCGCCTTGCAGAGAGACAGGGGTAAGACCAGATACATGGAATCAGGCAAATCCTGGAGACTCATAAGAGCTTCTCTGAGGGGTCAGACTCGTCTTAAGGTTCACAGAGAACTCTTGAAATCTTAGGCTTTGGAGTAATCTATCAAAGGTTGCAAAAGAAAATATGCAAGGGTTGCCTAAGAAAATTAATATGTATCTGTCTACAAGATGAATTGGAGTGGTAGGGATGGAAACTAGAGATGAAGTCAGAAGGCTTCTGTACCAATTTAACAATAAATTGAAATTTTTCTGGCCTGAAATAATCCCAGGAGAAGTGAAAACTCTGGGAGACAAGATTTGGCTTATTAGACTTAAAAGAGCTAAAACAGTGTAAGCAAAAATTCTAAAATTTCAAGGTGGAATAAAAGTTGGCAGGAAGAGCAGTGTTAGAAGGAAAGATGATATGGCAAGCTGTAGGTATACTAAGTTTGATATAACAATTTTAATGAAAATGTATTATTCATAGCAAAATTTCTAACCATGTGACAAACAGAAATAGAAATATACAATTTAAAAAAAACAGGCTGGGCACGGTGGCTCACACCTGTAATTCCAGTACTTTGGGAGGCCAAGGCAGACAGATTACTTGAGGTCGGGAGTTCAAGACCAGCCTGCCCAACATGGCAAAACCCCATCTCTACTAAAAATACAAAAATTAGCCAGGCATGGTGGCGCATGCCTGTAATCTCAGCTACTTGGGAGGCTGAGGCAGGAGAATCGCTTGAACCTGGGAGGCGGAGGTTGCAGTGAGCTGAGATCGCACCACTTCCCTCCAGACTGGGTGACAGAGTGAGACTCTACCTCACACAAAAACAAAAAAACTAAAACAAACAAAACAAACAACAGAGCTACAAATGGGCAGTCGCATATATCTATATATATATATGCAACATATATATATATATATATGGCATGAAAAACATAATAATCTTTATTTTAACAAAAATATATTTATCATAGCAAAATTTCTAACCATGTGACAAACAGTCAGAATTTCAGAATCAGAGGGCATTTCTAAAATCACTTTACAACTAATAAAACTCTAAAAATTCAGGACTATATACGATATTTTGAGGTGTGAATTATCTCAACCGAAGAACCACAACACAGAAGTCCTTTCCAGAAGTGAGTCACACACAAAAAGTACATACATGACATATTTAGACAGGAATTATGCAGTTAAGTGTGTCTTGTAGATACCCTACTCAATTTTAAAAACATTTATTGATCACTGACAACATGCAAGTAGAGAAATAAAGTAACATAGCTAAACTATCAGGGGTATCATAGATTCACATGCAGTTGAAAAAATGGCGAATTCTGGTTGTTTGATTCCTCAAGCTCTGAGACTGATGCTTAGGAGTTCTCAAAGAGAACTGAAAATGTTTTCCTAATTCTGAAACAGTACTGACCTCAATGACCTTCTCTTTTGAGGTGTGAGGGACAAGAGGGAGGGGAACAGGGTTAAAAAGCTGTTGGATACTATGCTCAGTACCTGGGTGTACCCCAAACCTCAGCATCACACAACTGGTAATAAATCTGCGCATGGACTCCCCTGAGTCTAAAATAAAAGTTGGAAAAAATAAAAAAGGTATGAGTCACTAGTTTTGTGGCTACTTGCAGAAGTTTCAAAGATAATGATTTTCAAAGGTAACCAAGCTTGTGACACCAGTATGTCAGCATATCATCACATTTCATTTCTGAAGTCAGCAGTGAGAGAGGGCACCAAGCCACCAGTGAAAAGAGACATTTGAGAAAAACAATTAAGAAGGAACTGAAGCTTGATGGATTAGTATAATGAATTTTTCTGAAGGCAACGGTGTGAAAAATATTTGTAAAAGGTGTGGCAGAATGTGAAATCACGAATCATCTATGCTCGCCCTGACAACAGTTTTGTTTTTCATATAGGCTGGACTAAATTTCACAAAGTTCATTAATTTTCAAATGTAATTGTTTGCAATTTAAGCCAAAATGCATCTTAAAATCTGTTAAACTTTTTTAAATGTAGGACAGTGATACAAGAAGCCAAAAAGAAACAAAAGTCAAACCGAGGGGCCAAAAAAAAAATTACAAGGAAATAAGAAATGTTCACAAATTTCAGAACACTTTGTCTCACCAAAAAGCATAGTATTTCAAAGCTACAGTCTGTAAGAAATTAGTAACTATGTTAAGTACTGAAGCAGAAAATAAGTTACACACACCTTTATCTTACTACCAGATTATTTTTCATAGGCAGCGCAAAACTTATTGCTGGCTATCCAAATGTATGGTAATAAAGTAATACAGCCTAACTATCAAAGGTATCATATAGAATCATACAGCTGAAAAAAGTATGGATTCTGTCTGAGTTGTTAACACAGAATTTATCAAAGATAACTGAAAATGTCTTTCTTTCTTTCTTTTTTTCTTCCTTTCTTTCTTCTTTCTTTCATATAGAAATCCAGTCCTGCTCTGTCACCCAGGCTAGAATGCAGTGGTGAGATCATAGCTCACTGTCACCTCAAACTCCGGGTAGCTAGGACTATGGGTACATGCCACCATGCCTGGCTAATTTTTTTCATTTTTGTAGAGACAAGGTCTTGCCATGTAGCCTAGGCTGGTCTCGAACTCTTGGCCTCAAGCGACCCTCCCATCTCAGCCTCCCAAAGTGCTGGGATTACAGGGATGAGCCACTATACTTGTCCTAGAAATGTTTTTCTAATTCTCAAACAGTACTGATGTCAGTCACTACCTTTTTCAAGGCATGAGTTGCTAGTTTTGTGGCTATTTAAAAAGGAGGTTTCAAAGATAATGATTTTTGAGAATAAAAACTAGTGTTTTCTCCAAGCACTCAGAATTATTTATGGAAGTAGAAGTATTATATTCATGTAAAGTGATATGGCCTATAGACGTAAGCTAGTTGCCTTAAACTATATAATTGCTGGTATACCATATTAGTGTCTGTAATCTGAACACAGCCTCCCACCCATGAGGAAAAGTTTATCATTCTCAACAGTAATTCCTGAGTGACCTATTCCTCTCTGATTATACAATTAGAAAGTCAAAACAAACTTGAACCTTGCAATGTACATTCCCAGAACTCAAAACATATTTTTAAGATAATTTTAACAGTAATCAATTCCTTTTCAAGACAAGACACAAAGTCAATAAAAGATTGCCTACTTTGATATTCATTTGTCTGTTCAAAAACATTAAGCAGGTCGGGCACGGTGGCTCATGCCTGTAATCCCAGCACTTGGGGAGGCCAAGGCAGCGGATCACGAGGTCAGGAGATCGAGACCATCCTGGCCAACATGGTGAAACCCCGTCTGTACTAAAAATACAAAAGTTCGATGAGCGTGGTGTCATGTGCCTGTAGTCCCAGCTACTCGGGAGGCTGAGGCAGGAGAATCACTTGAACCAGGGAGGCAGAAGTTGCAGTAAGCTGAGATTGCACCACTGCACTCCAGCCTAGTGACAGAGTGAGACTCTATCTCAAAAAAAACAAAAAACAAAAAAAACCACACATTAAGCACTAAGTTTAAGGGGCTGGTGGGATGATGAAAATGGGGCAATTTTTAAAGAATTATAAGACATTGGCTCTTTGCCCTTAAGGACAATCTGCTTAAGGAGAAAACAATTATCAAGTATTTTTAACCCCACTTAAAGGTGTAAGCAAATAAAATTGTGTTAATCTATATATTTTAAATACTGTGCATTTGATAGCCAAGGTCAGGTGCTATCTCTTCTGTGAAGCCTACAGGAAAATATAATTTTTTTAAAAAATGTTGTACAGCTACAATTTTGTTTGTAAAATTTCTCTTTGTCGAAAACTCAACTGTACACTTCTGGAACGCCAGTTCCGTGCATCCAGCATGCTCAGAAAGGGGTCCCTGTGGATAGACACATGTGCCACGACTGTGCAACATGGCCCCCGGAACGATACAACAGAGTGAAGCAGCTGGAAGGTGCTCAAATACTTACAGACTGGCTGGGAAGTTGAAAGCAAGGGAAGAAGAGAAGGATGGGGAGAGAATAGCAGATGCTTCTGACAGCAGCTGTCAGGGAGCACAGCACAGCCTAGAGAAAGCTTGGGTGCTCTACACTGGCAGCTGCAAACTAAGGAGGCAGTGGGGGCATGAAGTAAGGGGGAGGCAGGAAGGGGCACAGGATGTGGAGAGCTTGCTGCTGGAGTAGGCACATTTATCTGGCCATTACAGCAGTGCAGAGGGAGCATTTAAGCCTGAAAATAGAATTCAATCATTCAAGCCTCTGCATAAAGACAAATAATTAGCAAAAATAATACAAACAGATGCGTGAACTTTATTTACAAACTAGAACTACGTCGTCCCTTTGATCATGATCTGCACTGGTATCCTCAAGCTGTCCACGCAGTCTTTCTAGGGAGGCTGCTATAGTGGATGAGAAAAGAAAACTAAAGCTGGGTCCTGCATTCAAGGCATTTCAAACACGTAAAGTTAAACTACATGTTTGATTCTGAGGACTAGACTATTACTATTACAAGAGTTGTGCAGGCCATATATCCGGGACTGGGCAGGGACCAGTCCCTATTGTCAGAGAAGCTTCACACTGAGACACAAGCTTACTGAGGTAGGGTGAGTGTTGAAAGCCAGGCAGATGAATTTCTGTAAACTCTTGCTTCCTCTGTCATTGGCCGCCCCTTAAGTTTTCTATTTCCTGCCTCTTCCACTTTACTAATTCTGTTTTCCAGAGAATACTCCACACCATCTCCCATAAGGGATAAAGGCATAAGCCACTGCACCCAGCTCTAATTTTTAAAATTAATTTCCAGGCAGACCCCCTGCCACCTGTCTAAAACAGGTTCCCATGTGTGGGTTAAACTACAAATGAGAAATGTTACATATCTTAAATTGCCTATAACATATGTATGCAACATCCTTCATAGCCAAGGTCAGATGCTACCTCCTCCATGAAACCTGCTGTGGAAATACAATTAAAAACAAAATTTCCAGCCTGGCCAACATGGTGAAACCCCATCTCTACTAAAAATACAAAGATTTGCTGGATGCGGTGGTGCACGCCTATAATCCCAGCTACTCTGGAGACTGAGGCATGAAGAATTGCTTGAACCTGGGAGGCGGAGGTTGCAGTGAGCCAAGATTGCCCCATTGCACTCCAGCCTGGGCGACAGAGTGAGACCCTGTCTCAAAAAAAATAAAAATCTCCTAACCTAGAAATCCTCTCCATCAAGGTAAGCGAGAAATAAAATTGTTTTACTATTGAAAAAGCATTCAACCAGAATGCAATGACCGTCACAGGTAATCCACAAAGAAATTGCAAAGACAGAAAGATGGCTCTTCCTTTACACAGCCAAGCAGATACAACCCATTACATGGATGTTCTTAGGATGAACAACAGCTGCTCTTCACATAAGAGGACTTCACAGCACCATGTGTCACACACGGTTTATCCTAACTTTACCCACAATTTGGGTGAGCATCTATGTTAGTTAATAGGCTTTATATACAGAGAAAATAAACTTCTCACACCTTTATAACAGAAGTTAGCTTGGGAGCAAGGTGCTTGCTGAAATCAGGCTCCTACCCTCCCACAGAACGTGGGACACAGGGGTGTTTCTTTCCTTGAATGTTTACACTCAATAGGGTCGATTCTCAGTCTTGAGAAAGGCGTTCCTTGGTTGTAAAGTTGGCAAAAGCTTACTTTTTAAAAGATTTACCCACATTTCAAAGAGACACAGAAAGAATTTACAAGTTTTCTAAAGTAAATGCTCGAAGAAAGGGGAGTAGAGGAGTGTCTCTTCCCTAATTTTAAACAGGAAGAATTAATTCTCTTATTTTTAATATATGGTTGCCTTTATTTGCCTTCTCTGATCCCCTCAGGAAAAAAAAAAAAGGCAATTACTTCCTCTGCAGAGACGCCTTACTTGTGGCACTTCCCACTTCTACCCTGAATCAGAGCAGGGCCACAGGCTCAGGACTGGTTCCTTCTGCGTCCTCCATGGTGTGAGGCACCGTGAGCCAGAGCCAACACTGAGATAAGGCCCTTCCTTGAGATCACTGTTCAAATGGAAATGTCCTATATCTTGACTGCATCAATGTGGATAACCCAGTTGTGATATTGTCCTCTAGTTTTACATGATGATGGCATCAGGGGAATATTCAGTAAAGGATAGGTAGGATTGCTCTGTACTGTTTCTTACAATTGAATCTACAGTTACCTCAAAAATAAAAGTTTAGCTAAAAATGAAAAAGGCTTTTGAATAACTAAAAACATGTGTATTATAAACGACTGGATAATGGCTATGGAACACTACAGAGTCCAGAATACCATACAGTCCAGGCTGAGGAGAAGAAAGTTCACAGCTGCATTCCAGGGAAGAGTTGGGCAATGTTAAGGGGTGAGGGTCAGGGAATCCTGTCAGGTTGCTAAAAATTGATATGCAGTGCAGAAAGCCTGTGAAAATGACCTAAGTTGACATTTTTTTAAACAAAATTAAAATGTTCAAAAAGAGAAAAAGAAGACCACAGAGGGAAAATTTAAGAGGCCAAACGCAGTGGCTCACACCTGTAAGTAATCCCAGCACTTTGGGAGGCCCAGTGGCAGATCACCTGAGGTTGGGAGTTCGAGACCAGCCTGGCCAACATGGTGAAACCCTGTCTCTACTAAAAATACAAAATTAGCCAGGTGAGGTGGCGCATGCCTGTAATCTCCCAGCTACCCGGGAGGTAAGGCAGGAGAATCGTTTGAACACAGGAAGCGGAGGTTGCAGTGAGCTGAGACCATACCACTACACTCCAGCCTAGGTGAGAGAGCAGACTCCATCTCAAAAAAATAAATAAATAAAATAAAAAATTTTTAACAAGGCAAGAAAGGATAAATGCAAGTGCAAGGAATTAAACTGTCTGGAATAAGCTAAGATGCAGAGAAATGACTAAGTCTAGAGTATCAGGACACATAATAGAAGACAGAAGGGCCAATGTCATAACTTATAGAAAGCAGGTTTAGAAAAATCAATATTTCAAAGACAGGAAGAGCTAAGGGAACACCTGTCAAATTGGTGAAGGCAATGTACTTAGGACCCAACAAAGATCTCTCTTCTAGAGATTTGAAAGGAAAGGCAAATATTGTAGCTCCAGTAAGTAGATGGGTGCACAGTTTCAACCTACAAACTATGACTTCAAAGGCTGGCACTTAATTAAAGCACCTCCAGATAAAAATGAGATGGAGAAAATTCTGAATAGTTTTGTAGGGTACCTATAGTCTGCTAAGCTAGCAAAAAAAAAAATCATATGAATTGTATTTGTAATACACCAAAATTATATAAACTGGGTGTCCTAAAATGAGCTCACCCTCTATCTAGTAAAGTTCATTTTGAGAATCTGTGTGTGTTGGGCCACAATAAACAAGGTAGGAAGGAGAACCACCTGGAAGTATCTGGAAGATGCCAGAGAAAATAGGACCCAATGGCAAAGTCCTTGATTGGTGAAACTGCCCTGCTTTTTGCCCTTGAGTTACAGCAGCAAAGAACGAAGTGAGTATCTGCCAGGACCAAGACTGCATGTATAATGTACCCAGCTGAATCAGTTCATACGAAATGCATGTTCAGGGTGTACAGAAACACTTGTAAGCATTTCTCACATATTCTGAAAACATGCTAAAAAATGCTGACAAACATACTCCCACACAAAACTGTTTATCATCTAATTATAGTCTTAGCTCATATATAAAAAATAAGATTAAACCATATCATGTAGAGGCCTGCTCCTATGAGTAGAAAAATCAATAATATAACATAAAGGATATAAGCCAGTAAAGCCCTGTCATTTATAGCAATTTTTTAAGTTTAAAAAAAAGGCTTTATTTGCTGACTAATTACGCCTTTATAATCCTAGGAAAATGCACGCTTGATGAAAAAGAGGGACTCGCAAAATCCTAAGCTGCTAAAGAAATTACACTTCATAAATAAAATAATACCCAAGCTCTCTGGGATTATAAAAGATCAGTTGGGCTGATCTATCTGAAGAAAAAAGATTCATATTTACAATTTCCTGGAGGGAAAAAAAACACTTAATATAAACTTGCGTGGCCATGATTTCATTGTTGCACTTTTTAGAATAAAAACAAATCACTACATTTATGTGCAGGGCAGGAGAAACATTAAATGGATTGAGTTTGACATTCTTCTGTTCAAGATTAATTTAAACGGTGAAATGTATGTGCCCAAATCCATTACATAAAAATAATTCATTATATTCATTATTTTCTTTGTTAATATTTTTTCCTCTTCAAAGCAAAATTAAAATTCTTGAGTGTGCCACATCTGTTAAGGACAAACAGGTTAGAAAAGCTGTTATTTCTCCCAAAGTTTAATTCCAAAGTCCCAGAAGGTCACTCAGTGAAAGTTCACCAAGATGAATGATGGGTGCATGGCTGATTTGCTTGTGTTTATAAACACTAGAAATTTAAGGAATTTAGTGTTTTTGAGCTACTTACCTTTCTTCTGGTAATTCGCTTCCTTCACCGCCTTCAGGCAAATAAATTAATCTGTGCTCATTGTCTCAGGGGAGGATGAAACAAAAGCAATATGGTCCCCAGTCCAGTCTTAGAATGAAGAGGACTCAGGGCCCACACAAAATGTCCAAAAGAAGTGTCATTCATTGGCCACACGTCCGTTGCCTGCCTTCTCTGTGCTAGGCACAGAGCTAGAAGGTGGTGATCCAGCACTGAAAGAGACAGGTCTTGGAGTCTGGGTTCTAGTAGTAAAAGCAGGATTTTCCATCCCATCCTGAAGAATAGAACTTACCCTGGACTGAAAGGAGACGGGAGAAAAAAAGGATTACCGAGGAAGGGCAAAGTGGGGTCCCCAAGAGGGGAGCCCCAGGTCCTGCTTCTGAGTCAGAGCCCCCGCAAAGCAGCAAAACAGGAGGTAAGTTGGGGGAACTGACTATTTAGGAGAACTGTGCCCTACTTCCTGGATTGTAACCTCAGGAAAGGGACAAGAGCCAAATAGGTTATGGCTGCACAGTGTGTCCGGGCAGATGGAGCCACCAGCTACCTGATATTTCCATGCCACCAGCACACAGAAGGATCACAATGACTCTTAAGCCCTCAAGCTTGGAAAGAACTATGGGAGAGAGCAGCTGGACAATGCTGGGACAAAGCAAATTTAAAATAAGAGGCTTGATTCTTCCTGTTGGAAACAAGGGAAGAGATTTTTCTCTATTCCTAAATTTTCTTTGAGCATTACTTCATAGTTATAAAAACTAAATTTTATTGTGTATATTTAAGGTTTACAATGTGATGTGATGGGATACGTACGCACAGTAAAATGGTTACTCTGGTGAAGCAAATTAACATATCTGTCATCTCACAGTTACCTTTATGTGTGTGATGAGAGCAGCTAAGGTCTACTTACTTAACAAAAACCCCAGATAGCATACAATTTTATGATATCTGGTTTGTAGGGCAGGTCTCTAAACTTGTTCATCCTATGTATCTGTCACTTCGCATACACTGACTTCCATCTCCCCATTTCCTAACCCATCCCGACCCCCACTCCTGGGAACCACTGTTTTATTCTCTGCATATTTGACTTTTTTTCTTAGATTCCACATATAAATAAGATCATGTAATATGTTTCTTATTTCACTTAGCATAATGTCCTCCAGGTCCATTTATGTTGTGACAAATGGCAAGACTTCCTTTTTTAGGGTGGAATAGTAGTCTATTGGTGCAGACATATATAGACAGATAGATAGATATAGATATAGATATAGATATAGATATAGATATATACACACACACACAACAGTTTCTCTATCCATTCATTCGTGCACTTAGGTAGTTTCCATATCTTGGCTATTGTGAATAATGCTACAATGAACACAGAAATGCAGATATCTTTATGAGGTGGTGATTGCATCTCCTTTGGGTAAATACCCAGAAGAGAAATTCCTAGGTCATATGGAAGTTCTTTTTTTTTTCTTTTTCTTTTTTTTTTTCTTTTTTTTTTGAGATGGAGTCTCACTCTGTTACCCAGGCTAGAGTGCACTTTAAATGTGGCTTTTGAGCACTTTAAATGTGGTTTTTCCAAACTGAGATGCTATGTAAATATAAAATACACGTGGATTTCAAATACAGTATCAAGAATAATGTAAAGTATCTCATTAACATTTTAGATTGGTTGCTGCACTTTGGATACATCAGGTTAAATAAAATGTAATAATAAAATTAATTTTACTTCTTTTTGTTTCTATCATTTGATATGGCTACTAGAAAGTTTAGGCTGGGTGTAGTGGTTCATGCCTGTAATCCTAGCACTTTGGGAGGCTGAGGTGGATGGATCACCTGAGGTTAGGAGACCATCCTGGCCAACATGGTGAAACCCTATCTTTACTAAAAATACAAAAATTGGCTGGGCGTGGTGGCATACGCCTGTAGTCTCCGCTACTTGGGAGGCTGAAGCAGGAGAATCAGTTGAACCCAGAAAGTGGAGGTTGCAGTGAGCCAAGATTGCTCCACTGCACACCAGCCTGGTGACATTGTGAGACTCCATCTGAAAAAAAAAAAAAAAAAAAAGAAAAAGAAAATTTAAAAGTACATCTGCGGTTTGTATTTGTGGTTTGCATTAGATTTCCACTGGACAGTGCTGCTTTATTTAGGGTGCATAAGAAATGCTGGGAGATCTATTTAAAATGCAGATTGCCAGGACTGACCCTCCAGGGAATCCAGATCAGCTCTCTTGTTTTAGGCAGACATTAGCAAGAGCTACCTGAAGTAGCAGGAAGCATTTAATTCATTGCTCCCTGAATTTAATTTAGGAATTTAATTCATTGCTTTCTTCTCTCTCCTCCACTCCCAAGCCTAATTCTCTTCATATTTCTCAGTCTCAATTACCAAGAAAGAGAATCAGTTTGGCCTAGATAATCATCAATAAGCCTCTTTAGGCAGAGCCTTCTGTCTCAGCCTACCTCACAGGTCTCTGACCAATCTAGAGATAATCAAGCTGTGACTGGCAGGGAAGGTGCAGGAGGTAGGGAGGGGGGGGTCAGGAATGACCTGGCACCTCTCCTCTCACCAAGGGCTGTAGGTAGGACAGCTCCGTTTAGAGAGGACTGTGAAAATGCCCAGCATAGACTGGCCTGGCCAGATGTGAGTTAATTCAGAAACTAAAAGAGTAGGACATGCGTGCAAAGGCCCTGTGAGGGCTAGAACCCAGGTCTAATTAGCCCCTGAACTGTGCTCCAGATACAATTCAGCCAAAGCCACTCCACAAATAACAATAATGATAGACTCACTCTCTCAACATATTTCCATCACATCTAGCAACCAGCTGGCAAGACTGAACCAGGAATTTAGGAGGAGAGAGTGATAACGCAGATGCAGATATGCAGGGGCAATACATGGAACACAGGCAAGTCATCAAAGAGCCAGTCCCAGTGATGTCTTACATCGCTGAGCAACCTTGGGCAAGATGCCTTAACCTCTCTGGCCTCAGTCTTTTCAGGTTGGAAAACGTCAGGATTTGCAAAGACTGGATGGAATGATACACTAAATACACCCTCCGAAGGGCTCAAGTAATTGCAAAGATTGGGTGGAATGATACATTGACTACAAAGGGCTCAAGGGTTCTTTTGGTGAATACACCAAAAGGTCTATTTCTTCATCCCTATTAAAACATTGGAAATGTTAACTCGAAACTCCCATAGTCTACAGCACTTATCTGTAGCTACAGCTTCACCTCAATACAGCAAGCTCTAACAGGCCAGCAGTCCTCTATGAGCTTCACAGTATGCACTTGACAGAAATACGGTCAGTCAGTTCTGAGCTAATGACAACTGTCAACTTAATCTGATGGTAGCTTTTTCCAATAACTGTCAGAATATGTAAGATTTACCACATACTCTAATAACCTACCATAGCATTTCTGTTTAAAGAGTCCAGACAGTGAGAAAAAGTGTAAAAAAAAATTTTAACTATCATGTGTTGGGGCCCAGTTTTATTTCCATGCAACATTTTGAGAAAACTAAATATAATTTTCTTTTTCTTTTTTTTTTTTTTTTTTTTTTGAGATAGAGTCTAGCGCTGTCACCCAGACTGGAGTGCAGTGGCTCAATCTCCACTTACTACCACCTCCACCTCCTGGGTTCAAGCAATTCTCCTGGCTCAGCCTCCCAAGTAGCTGGGATTACAGGCGCCACCACCACCCCCAGATAATTTTTATATTTTTAGTAGAGACAGGGTTTCACGATGTTGGCCAGGCTGGTCTCGAACTCCTGACCTCAGGTGATCCACCTGCCTCAGCCTCCCAAAGTGCTGGGATTACAGGCGTGAGCCACAGTGCCCGGCAATTCTATGTTATGCCCCATTTCCTTTTCACAGAAGTTAACTCCCCCTCCCCTTAAAGTACTCAATTTTTACAGGGAACCGGTACAGTTTTTTAAATTTTCCTTTCCTTCATGAAGAATCTGACATTTCTACTATACCAATAACAATAGAAGCGAAAAGCTTACCCTGTATTTGCATAATGAGTTAGAAAGACGGGAATTTCCATGGCCTCTGAAAAAGGAGCTCTGCATCTTTAAGACTCCGCGATGCTTCCTGCCCTCCTCGCAGACAGAGCAGACTCTGCCGCAGCGACTCATCCTATCGATAAGGTTCAGTTAGCCAAGGTGGAGGATGGGAAAAGAATGGAACTGTCCCAGCTACTCAATGAGATCAGGGCAAACTATGAAAAGATCCTCACCAGAAATCAGATAGAGACGGTGCTCTCAACAAGGATCCAGGTAATGATTCACCTTCCAGAATAAGGAGACAGTCCATGTCTACCCAATTCCTGTCCCGGCCTCTCTGAGGTACAGTATTTCCTTTTCAATGCAGCATCTATTGGGGAAGGATTTTAGCTTCTACTACAATGTGACTGGGACTACAGGGGGAAATACTGTGATTATATTCTTAAATTGCCATTAAATAAGTGTTGATTGATGCATTTGATTTTTATATAAATTGTGAGGTTCCTATCATTAACATGGGGTCAACATACAATAAAATGGTGCACTCTAACCTCTTACAGACATTCTTCACGAAGGAAGCATTCCAGATACCCTTCAAAGATATTATGGAGTTATTTATAGAGATCATTTAAATAACATCTTTAAAATGAAAAACCTTTAAGTAAGATTTATTAGCACGTGCACTTTCTAGAGATAAAACTAAGTAAAATATTTCTAAAAGGTTTCTATCATCTTTTTACCAGGCTGGTCTGGTAAAGAGTTCCATTTTATACCGGATTGTTATAAATAGAAACCATCTGAGTGTGTGAACATGGCATTCAGAAACAATGATATAAACTATCAAAAATTCCCCAAATTGGTAATGATACAAACAATGATATAAACAATCGAAATTCCCCAAATTGGTAACGATTCTCCACTAAGATTTTTGCTTCTATACTATAAGATGACAAACATTTATTTCCATTACAAAGCTTATAATATTTAAGTATTTTTAAAAAGAGAAGGAGAGCCAACTTAGATAAGGACTAAATCTTAATTTCATAGACTTAGTTTTAAAGTAACAATCACCTTCAGCAATTAATTAAGGTCTCCAGTCTTTACACAAATTTACAAACAAATATTTTAAAAACAAAGATTAAGAAATTTAGGGGATTTTTTTAGTTTACCTATCATATATGGGTTCAAGTTCTCTTCCAAGCCCTGAAATACAGCAAAAAGTTTACTTCAGAATATCACCCCCCCAAAAAAAAAAATTGGTAGAAAATCACAGGCCTTTATTCCATTAGCAATTCATTTTTACTTACATTATAAATTTCACCTCTAGATAACATTTTCAGTTTTCATAAAGAATGATCAACATCTTAGACTAAGCAAAGTCACTGGTACATGTAAACATTGGGATAGTTCATTCACCTTTACAAAGAGAAGAAAAAATCAATAGATGACAACTTCTGAAAATTATAAACAAAACACTTTACTTTGTAGTAGTAGAAATATGAGTTTAGTTTACAAGTCACAGGGACAAAATGAGTAAATTCAAATGAAAAAGCAAGACTACAGTAAGTTTTGTTTAAAGTGTCTTTTAACTTGAAACTACTTTAGAGGATCTTTTCCAAATAATTCAGAAAGTCAGCTGAAATAAATTCAAGAAAGCCTGATTGTTTAATATTAAAAAAAATTTTAATAAACTATTTTAGTTACAGATTGTTGTATACCACCCCTAAAACTCAGCTGGGACCTCAGTCTTCTTGGGGCAATGATTGGGCTGGAACATCCAAGGTGCTTCACTCATGTGTCTGGCATTTTGGCAGGGCATTGCTGAAAGGCTGGCTCTGTTGGGACTTTCTCTCTCACTCCACGTAGCCTCAGGGTCTCTCTCCATCTGGCCTTTCTACAAGATCTCTCCAACAGGGTATCCAGACTTCTTACATATTAGCCCAGGGCTCCCAAAAGCATAGAAATAGAAGCTGTCAGGGTTCCCTAAGACTTAGGCCTAGAAGTGGCATGGCATTCTTTCTAACTCATCCTACTTGTTAAAGTGAGACCCAGGTCAGCCCAGAATCAATGTAGAAGGGGATCACTCTAGGACTCACCTTGGGAGACGGAGTTCTCAGGGGCCATCTTGGGGCTGTAGTTACCAAACAAGCTTAGCTGCTAGTTCCACATTCGAAAGCCACAGGACCAGCAGATACCAGCATTTTTCTGCTTTCTTCTTTCTAAAATTATTTACTTTATCTTCTGTAGTTGCTCTGGTAGGTATTGCTTGCTGCATGGCTTTGCCAAGTTAACACTAAGAACAGATGATCAACAAACCAAAAGAAATGTACAAATTTTGTTCTCAAATACCTTGCCCTAAACTCTATTCGTAGACTTTCATTTACTTCAATGTTTCCTTTAAACAATCTATTGTACGATAAAATTAAATTTTTAAATGTTAAAATGTATTTTTATAAAAATACTAAAAGTTATAAATTTTGCTTCAAAATACTACAATCAATCAATTCTATATATTGTTCTCACTGTTCCTGGGGCCAAATGTTGAAAATTCTGTCAACAGATACATTCTTTTCATTTCAACATCAGCATAAAAACATTTAAAGCTAAATATAAAATATTACAGTTGTTATTTTAATATGAAAACATTTGGAAAACAATCCTTAGAGAAGTCATTTTTATTATTTATTCATTTTATTATTTATTCATTTTATTACCCAGATACCCAAAATTAACATGCCTTTTAAAAAGATCATCTTGAAAAAGGAAAATCAACAGTGGATTTTCTTCATATAGAAGTCTATTTGCGAGCCTTATTGCCTATAATAACCTAATTCTCTAAATTGCTAGTAATGTACTTCCTAGCAGTATTTACTCCCTGTCCCTATACCTGATCCTAGGATTGATCACTTTTGGGGGTACAGCTGTTTATCTGTTTCTGCAAAGCAGCCTTCAAGAAAATATGGGGGGACATAGCAGCTAATTTTTCAGTCCTTCCTCCAATGATCCATAAATAGTGAAAAGTTAAGAATCAGAGATCAAAATCTTAGTCCTGCAAACTGTTTTCATTCATGTCAATGTATATTTCCATATTTCATAGATTGTCATAGTTGGAAGGGATTTTTTGAAATCATTTTACATAGGAGAAAACGGGCTAAGAACACCACAAACTTGCTCATGTATTTAATTAGTTAACTAGGCACTAGAACACACATTATAATCTAACAAGTTAAGAAAAAATTATTTGATTCCCGTACAATTTTTCTGTAATTGCTTTTACACATCTCATTTTCAAGAGCACTCCTTGTTTTTTGTTTGTTATTGTTGCTGTTGGCTTTCTTGTAGCTAGAAGAAGACATAAGCAAAAAAATGGACAAAGATGAAGAGGCTTTGAAGGCAGCTCAAGCAGAACTCAAGGAAGCCCGACGCCAGTGGCACCACCTGCAAGTGGAAATTGAATCTCTCCATGCTGTGGTGAGAATGATCTCAAAAGTAACTGACCCATTGAGTCCTCAGATGTGATTTGATGAAGAGAGGGAAAGAATTAATGTCCATTTATTTACCTTGAGAAACTGGAAATCAAGGCCACTGAATTCTATCCCTGATCCTAGTTGAATTATTCACCCCTCCCTCCATGGTGGCAGTGGCTGTTATCAACTCACTCAAGGTCTAATTCAGACCTGTAAAAATGAAGAAATGCTTTCTTATTACCTTGGGATTCTCTAGTTGCTGAAGTGGGGGAATAGAACATTTGTAATTATCCAAAGTCTTAACAGTGGGGATTTATTTTATCCATGTCATTGAGACATCTAATAAAAAAATATTTAGGCCAGACACTGTGGCTCACTCCTGTAATCCCAGCACTTTGGGAGGCTAAGGTGTGCTGACTGCCTGAGCTCAGGAGTTTGAGACCAGCCTGAGCAACATGGTGAAACCCTGTCTCTATTAAATACAAAATATTAGCCAGGCATGGTGGCACGCACCTGTAGTCCCAGCTACTTGGGAGGCTAAGGCACAAGAATTGCTTAAAGCTGGGAGGCGGAAGTTGCAGTGAGCCGAGATCACGCCACTGCACTCCAGCCTGGGTGACAGAGCAAGACTCTGTCTGCAAAAAAGAAAAGAAAAATATTTAAGCATATTCGGGGCAGGGTGCGGTTGCTCACGCCTGTAATCCTAGCACTTTGGGAGGCCAAGGCAGGTGAATCATTTGAGGCCAGGAGTTCTAGACCAGCTTGGGCAACATGGCTAAATCATCTCTACTGAAAATACAAAAAATTAGCTGGGTATGGTGGCACACGCCTGTAATCCCAGCTACTCGGGAGGCTGAGGCATGAGAATCTCTTGAACCCAGAAGGCAGAGGCTGCAGTAAGCTGAGATCATACCACCACTGCACTTCAGCCTGAGTGACAAAATGAGGCTGTCTCAAACAAACAAACAAAAAAGTATTTAAGCATGTTCCTTAAATGCCTTTTATGAGCAGTCTGCTCTGGCTTTGATATTCAACATACCATATTTTCTTTCTTTTTTACAAAGCTTACCTCTGAAGTATACATTCAATAATTTAAAAATCAGGTAACTCAGAGTGATAATAAGTTAATCACACTTCAGAGGATTTTTTTTTCAGTAAGAATTATCACAGGATGTCTTTGAAATAAAGTAAGCTCTCTAGTTACATATGTAAAATATAATTTTTTTAAATGAGGGGTCACACACAAAGCTGTAAGGAAACACACCTCTTGCATAGGTGCAATATAATTATTGCAAGCTTTTTAAAGAAAAGAATGAAGATAAAAGGATGAAGATGGCTGGGCACTGTGGCTCACGCCTGTAATCCCAGCACTTTGGGAGGCTGAGGCTGGCAGATCACTAGGTCAGGAGTTCAACACCAGCCTGGCCAACATGGTGAAACCTCATCTCTACTAAAGATACAAAAAAATTAGCCAGGCATGGTGGCACACGCCTGTAATCTCAGCTACTTGGGAGGCTGAGGCAGGAGAATAGCTTGAACCCAGGAGTTGGAGGTTGCAGTGAGCCGATATCGCACCATTGCACTCCAGCCTGGGCGACGGGGAGACTCCATCTCAAAAAAAAAAAAAAAAGAATGAAGATATTGCAAATCAGATTTCAGAAACACATTCTGTGTTACTCATTCACTGATGAAGATCTATATAAAACAGGAAAGGGGCCTTGAAAACTCCCTACATGCCAGTGAGCAGCACTACCAGATGCAGCTGCAAGACCTAGAGGCTGTGATTGAAGGACTAGAAAAAGAGCTACAGGAAGTAAGGCGCGGCATCGAAAAGCAGCTTCAGGAGCATGAGATGCTTCTCAACACAAAGATGAGGCTGGAACAAGAAATCGCAACTTACCGTCGCCTCCTAGAAAAAGAAGAAATCAGGTACCTAAATCCATTTAGTTAATGACAAGGGGTCAGAAATGCAGAACCACTTATGCCCTTGTTGATGTAGTCAGAGAAATTAAATCCAAAAAAGCCATCATCATTATGGCGTACTCACTGAGCTCATACAACAAAATAGGTATGCACTGCAAAGAATATATGGAAGAACCATTTCTAGTCTTCTAAAATTAGGAACCAAATAGCCAAAGTCAGCTAGAATAAAATGTAAACAATTCTAGATCACTACAAAAATGATCTTGTAGTCTTGGCCAGCTGCAGTGGCTCACACCTGTAATCCCAGCGCTTTGGGAGGCTGAGGCAGGGGGATTGCTACAGCTCAGAAGTTCGAGACCAGCTTGGGCAATATAGTGAGCACTCATCTCTACAAAAAATTTTTAAATTAGCTGAGAATGGTTGCACACACCTGTAGTCCCAGCTACTTGGGAGGCTAAGGTGGGAGGATTGCTTAAGCCAAGGAGTTTGGAATTACAATGAGCTAATCATGAAAAAGACTTTCCTCAGCTGGGTGCAGTGGCTCATGCCTGTAATCTCAGCACTTTGGGAGGCCAAGGCGGGTGAGTCAACTGAGGTCAGGAGTTTGGGACCTGGCCAACATGGCAAAACCCTGTCTCTAGTAAAAATAATAATAATAATAATACAAAAATTAGCTGGGCATGGTGATGCATGCTTGTAATCCCAGTGACTCGGGAGGCTGAGACAGGGGAATCACTTGAATCCAGGAGAGGCAGGTTGCAGTGAGCCAAGACCACACCACTGCACTCCAGCCCAGGTGACAGAGTGAGACTCCATCTCACAGAAAAAAAAAGAAAGAAAGAAAGAAAAAGAGAGAGAGAGAAAAAAGAGAAAGGAAGGAAGGGGTGGGGAGGGAGGAAGGGATTAGTCTGTGCCTTCTAAGGATCACCCACAAAGCCTGGAAAATTCTCAGTCACCACAATCCCCTGACCAAGGGCTCACCCTATACCACACATCAAACCCCAAAATAATAATAATTACTATAATATATCACAAACATGGAAAGGAATATTGAGTCATGATTTTAAAAACTACCAGATGTCCTGATAAGAAAGTATATCAAAAGAGGAATTCTTATTAATTTATACATCATAATCTGTAATGACTTACCAGGTCATATTGCTTTGAGCATGACATAACCTCCAATTCTCCATGTTCCCATAAGAAGAAATATTTGCCCTTGCTTGTTTCCAAATTCTGTCTTCTATAAGACTAGATGAAAAGTAGGTAAAACAACTTTAGCCTATAATAAACCTTGACATTAAGTCTTTGAAAAACATCAGAATTAAAAACACCACTTACTAGCTGAGTGACCTTGGGCAAGTTACTTAACATCTGTGTGCCTCAGTGTTCACATCTGTAAAATGAGAATAATACTACTACCTACCTCACAGAATTGCGGTGAGGATTAATCGAGTCAATGTTTATAAAGTGCTTAAAACAATACCTGGCACATTGTAAGTGCTATGTAAATGTGTGTGTATGCATATCATGTGTGTATATAGCTATATGTATATATGTAGCTAAATTGTTATAAATTTTAATTCCTAATCATTCAAGATCCTCTATGCATGTAACTATATAATTGTTAAATAAAATGAATGGTTGTGAATTTTATTTAATTACTATCATTCAAGATATTGATCAAATAGTCTTTAATATTGCCACAGTAAAAATTGAAAAAATATTATTATGCTACACTTAAGATACACAAGAAAATTTCAGAAAAATATAATGACCACCCCTATACCCACTTCCCCCAGGTTAAGAAGTAAAATAGTTCCCAAAAAAAAAAAAAAGAGTAAAATGTTTCCAATGTTATTGAAGTTCCCTGGACACCTAAGCCATATTCCCCAATCTCATCCTCCTCCCTCTACCTGATCTGGCTTCTGAATTTGATGCTTATTAGTCTCATACACTTATTCATAGTAATATGTACATATTTCTACCAAGTATGAAATTGTTTTGCACATTATTCTAACCTTTATAAAATTAGCTGCAACTTCTTTTTTCACTCAATATTATTCTTAGGCAATCCATCCATAAAGATACAGTGTAGACTTAATTCATTTCTTTTAGGTCAAATAGTGTTTCTATTGCATGAATATACAATTTATCCATTCTCCTGTGTGTTTCAATTATTTGCTAATACAGTGTTGCTCTTAAAATATTATTCTTTCCAATTTCAGATATTATGGTTGTATTCAAGGTGGGAAAAAAGACAAAAAGCCTACCACAAGTAGAGTTGGTTTTGTTTTACCATCAGGTGAGTTTCTAATATAAATAAACTAATTTGAAAAGTTAAGTACTATTTACAGGGATTACTTTATAAGGAAAATATTCTAAAGTAGAAAAAAAACAATATTTGAATAAAAGTTTGAATATAATTTAACAGTAATTCAATATTGTAATTTATCATAAATAATATTTTCACAGCCATTATAAATGAAATATCTTTTACTACAAAAGTCCCACAAAAGTATGAGAATGAAAATGCAGAAACGATGACCAAACAGGCAATCTTAAATGGAAGTACTGTGAAGGAGAGCACTGAAGCTCATGGTACTATTCAGTGAGTAAAGAAACTTTGACTAAGAAATAATAATAAATATATGTAAAGAAATTAACTTTGAGTAATCCCAATAATTATTATTCTTTGTGTAAATGTTTCCAAACATAA
>CAUYLG010074803.1:0-63291 GCA_963573385.1 Cacajao melanocephalus
TTTGTTTGTTTGTTTTGAGACAGAGTCTTGCTCTATTGCCCCAGGCTGGAGTGCAGTAGCACGATCTCGGCTCACTGCAACCTCTGCCTCCTGGATTCAGGAGATTCTCCTGTCTCAGCTGCTTGAGAAGCTGGGATTACAGGCACCCACCACCACTCCCAGCTAATTTTTGTATTTTTAGTAGAGATGGGGTTTCACCATGTTGGCCAAACTGATCTCTAACTCCTGTCCTCAAGTCATCCACCCGCCTCAGCCTCCCAAAGTGCTGGGATTCCAGGAGTGAGCCACTGGGCCCCACCTGTAAATGTTCTATTAAATGTTTGTAATTTAAACAAACTGTCTAGCTATTAAATGTCGAAGGTCCATAGAACTTCATGTGCACAGTGGAAAGTGCGAGTTGCCCTCCCACAGCCTATTGCCTGGTCTGTCTTCCTAACTGAAGGCACTCCTCTTTCTGACCACATCCATGTGCCTCTGGGGACCTGACCCCTCAGACTGGCACCGGAGTCAGTTTGATTTGTACCAAGGTAATCCTGTTTCCTCACCCAGCTCCCAACTCTGATTAATAAGGTGGGAGGGGAATTCTGCTACGGAATTCTAGACGTTCCTTTGTCCTGAGGGACAACGAGAAAAAGAAGGAAACCGTTCTGTGGATATTGTGTGTCTCTATGGAGCTTCTGGAACTTCTACCACCCTCTGGCTATCAGCCTGTAGAGGAAACCGTCGCGAACTTCAACAGAGAAACTGAGGGCCTCAGCCCTTGTTATGGTTTAGCCACTGAGTCAACACACTTGGGAACCCGCTTGGTTTTTAGTCTTTCTAATGGACATGATGAACCTCTTTTGTATAAGCATGTTTAGACAGTATTTGTGATAGCTGAAAGCAGTTAATGACAAAACACCTTTGTCAATGGTGTGTTGCTGCTATATTTTACATATCCTTAATGCTGCACTTATCACCTTGTATTTGTGATATTGTTTTTTTCTCTCCAGGACACTGCCAATTCCTTTAGGATAAGAGCAGCAATTTATTCCCCTGTTAAGTCCAGAATCAGGAACAATGATTAGCAGACAGCAAGGGTTTATAAATGCTTGTTGAATTAGATTCCTGGGATAATTTTCAGTATTCTTGCAGATACCTCAATCAACTTGTGTATTTCTCACTATTGACTTAAAAAGGCAGAGCAGATACTGTGCTGGGGACTTTGAGGAATGCAGAGGAATGGTGAATGCCCCCCAAGAACTTAAAGCCAAGTAGAAGAGATGAACATTTGCATTATTCTCTGTAATGGCTGCACGCTGTGGTGAGTATTGTACTGTACTACTGGGTATCAGTCACAATTGCAATTGGCTAACCTTAATAGCATACATAAATAAAGAATTATTTTTCTTATACGAATAAATCTAGAGATTTTTTGGCTTTACTTTAGAAGCTCCTCAGTATAAAAAGGCAACCAGGTGAATGGCTTTTTAATTTTATGGATATTTTCCTCATGGTTGCAAATGGCTGCTGAAGCTCCAGAAATCACATTCCCAACCAAAAAAAAGAAGAAGAATGTAAAAGGAGTAATGACAGTCATGTATTGCCCTTTATTAGGACAGCAAAACCATTTCCAGATCTACCACCCTTCCAGAAACTTATGACAGTGTCTCACTGGACAGAATGGAATCAGTTGGCCCCCCCCAGGTGAAAGGAAGAATGGGATGATGGTAAAAAATTGAGCTAGATGTATAATGTTAAGAAGAAAATATGCGTTCTGTAAAGCCAATAAAAAAGTAGAAGAGGAATGTTAGAGAGGCAGTTTAGAGAATCTGCTATATTACATGTACAATGTGCTGCAAAGCCTTTGTAAAGGAAGAAAGAATTAATCTCGTTTGGGCACAACTGCTTGACAGGGAAATCTTAATCGGACCCACAGAGTAGATTTCATGACTTTGCTGTGTGAGTTGTCGGTGTGGACCTTGCAAAGACATACCTTGGAGATATTCTGGGCTGGGTTCCAGACCACCACAATCAACTGGATATTGCAATAAAGCAAGTTACACAAATTATTTGGTTTCTCAGTGCATTTGAAAGTTGTCTTCACACTATATTGTAGTATATTAAATGTGTAATAGCATTATGTCTAAAAATAAATAAACATACCTTAAGTTTTAAAAGCCCTTTATTGCTAAAAGAAATGAAAGGTGCATGCTTCATGGAGGCTTTCAATTTACTTTACCCAGATCCCTCAGAAGAATCACCATCTAAGCCACCTATATACTTACAAAATGTATTTCTTAATAAAACTTTAAAACCAAAATTACTCTTTGATCCATGGGCTGCAGAATGGATGCTGTATTTGCAGGCATGAAAACTACATTAATTTCCTTGTACATCTCCACCAGGTGCATTGTCAATGAGCAGTAATATTATGAAAGGAATCTTTTTTTTTTCTGAGCAGTAGGTCTCAACAATAGGTCTAAAACACTCAGTAAGCATGCTGTAAACACAGGTCATGTCACCTAGCCTTTGTTGTTTCATTTATAGAATACAGGCAGTGTAGATTTAACATAATTCTTAAGGGCCCTAGGATTTTCAGAATGGAGTATTGGCTTCAACTTAAAGTCACCAGCTGCATTAGCTCCTAACAAGAGCATCAGCCCGTACTCTGAAAGTTTTGAAGCCAGTCATTGACTTCTCTCTAGCTACAAAGGTCCTAGATGACATCTTACAATAGAAGGCTGTTTCGTGTACATTGAAAATATGTTGTTTAGTGTAGCCACGCTCATCAGTGGTCTTAGCTAGATCTTCTGGACGACTTGCTTCATCTTCTCCATCAGCACTTGCTGCTTCACCTTGCACCTTTTGGTTCTGGAGATGGCTTCTTTCTTTAAACCTCATGAACTAACCTCTGCTAGCTTTCAACTTTTCTTCTGCAACTTCCTCACTTCTCTCAGCCTTCAGAGAATTAAAGAGAGTCAGGGCCTTGCCTTGTGTTAGGCTTCAGCTTAAAGGAATGTTGTAGCTGGTTTGCTTTTCTATCCAGACCACTAAAACTTTCTCCATATCACCAAGGAGGGTGTTTTCCTTTCTTATCATTCATGTGTTCTCTGGAGTAGCACGTTTAATGTCCTTCAAATGCTTTTTGTGTTTATAACTTGGGTAAGTGTTTGACATAAGAGGCCTAGATTTAAGCCTGTCTTTGCTTTCAACATGGCTTCTTCACTAAGCTTAATCATTTCAGGCTTCTGATTAAAAGTGAGACATCCGACTCTTCTTCCATTTGAAGGCAGACAGGCCATTGTAGGGTTATTAACTGGCCTAATTTCAGTATTGCTTTTTCTTGGGGAATAGAGAGGCCTGAGGACAGGAAGAGAGACAGGGACATGTCTGCTTGGTGAGGCAGTCAGAACACACACATTTATTAAGTAAGTTGATCATGCTG
Organism: Cacajao melanocephalus; assembly: GCA_963573385.1. Taxonomy (NCBI): domain Eukaryota; kingdom Metazoa; phylum Chordata; class Mammalia; order Primates; family Pitheciidae; genus Cacajao; species Cacajao melanocephalus. Next base: position 3,428 of record CAUYLG010074803.1, read on the forward strand.
TGTGGGTTTCATTTGTGACATCCCAAAAAAACTTCGATAGTAGCATCCAACATCACTGATCCCAGATCACCATAACAGAGGTAATAATAATGAAAATGTCTGAAATATTGTGAGAGCCACCAAAAGTGACACAGAGTTTGAAGTGAGCACATGCTGTTGGAAAAATGACACTTGTAGACTTGCTCGAAGCAGGGTTCCCACAACCTTCAATTTGTAAAAACGCATATTTGGGAAGCAGAATAAAGTGAGATGCAGTAAAACATGGTGTACCTGGGTTATTTCCCTACTGCTGCTGTAAGAAATTTCTGCAAACTTAGTGGCTTAAAACTTAACTATATTAACTTACAATTTTAAATGGCAGAAGTCTTGCATAGAGCTCATTGGGCTAACGTCCAGGTGTCCGCAGGACTGTGCTTCTTTCTGGATGTTATAGGGGATAATACATTTCCTTGGCGTCTCCAGCTTCTAGTGAGAGAGGCAGGAGGCAGACAAATGCCCAGGCAGATAGGGGCAGATCCTTGGTGAAACCCCACCTCCAAGCTGAAGACAGTTTAAGGCCTAAAAATGAAGCCACAAGTTAAATCTTCAGACCAGATTGAGAACTCATCTTCCCATTTGGTGACCTTTCTTCTGATTGATCCCCACCCTTTACCTATTTTACATAGACTTACCCTTTCCTAATTGTTCTGCCCACAGTTGAGTGGTGTCTTCACTTTAACCTTTTTTGCATACTCACAAACCAATCAGCATGCACTTCTCATTCTCAGTCCATAAAGGGCTCCAGATGCAGCCACACGGGGGCTTTCCTGCCTTGGGGTCGGGGAACACCCCTCTCATCCCATCTCCACTGAAAATTTTCCTTTAGCTTAATAATTCTCTGTTGTCCATGGGCCTAAATTTTCCTGATTGTGAGACAAGAACTTGAACCTAGCTGAGCTAAGGAGCAGGAAGACTGTTACACTAGCAGCTGCCTGTATTCCTTGACTCCTGGCCGCTTCCATCTGCAAAGCCGTCAACTCCTAGCCGAGTTTGTCTCTTGCTGCCATCTCTCTGTCCTCACTCTTCTGCCTCCCCTTCCACTTGTGAGGACCCTTGTGATTACATTGGGCCACCTGAATAAACAGGATAATCCTTTTTTTGAGATGGAGTCTCGCTCTGTCACCCAGGATGGAGTGCAGTGGCAAGATCTTGGCTCAGTGCAGCCTCTGCCTCCCGGGTTCAAGAGATTCTCCTGCCTCAGCCTCCTGAGTAGCTGGGATTATAGGTGCCTACCACCATGCCCAGCTAGTTTTTTTTTTTTGTATTTTTAGTAGAGATGGAGTTTTACCATGTTGGCCAGACTGATTTTGAACTCCTGACCTCAAGTGATCCACCCACCTCAGCCTCCCAAAGTGCTAGGATTTATAGGTGTGAGCCATTGCCCCTGCCTTAATCAGGATAATCCTAGGATAATCTCCCCATCCCAAGGTCAGATAGTTATCAACCTTAATGCCATCTGCAACCGTACTCCCCTTTTGCCACCAAAGGAAATATAATCACACGTTCTAGAGATTAGGACATGAACATCTTTGGGGGACCATTGCTGTTTCAATCATAGATGTCTAGGCTTTGGGGTAGATACATCGGGTAAGGAGGGAAAGAGAAAGAAGAATCATTTCACCAGGATCATTCTTCCAGAAGATTGTCATGTAGAATAAGATTGCTCTCTTCAGGACAAACACAGATCCAGATTACTTCATTTAAAACCGTTAGTGGCACATGAAATGTGGAGCTATTTTTAAGGTGAGAAACCCCAACTAAACTAGAATTAGTTCATTTATTTCCCAAAAGACTAGCATTAGGGACATAATTCACTGCTAGAAACTTGCTATGTGAAAATAAAATTAACATTACAAATAAATCAGGAGCAACGATTTACATTACGGAGAGTTTTACCTTAGGATTTAAATGAGTTCAACTGATTTAATTAAATATAAGTCAGCCACTGTCAGTTATTCCTTTGGTCCCATATTTACTGGGCCACAGCTCTGTGCTGGGTCCTGACATATGAGTATGTGAAACTTGACTTGGCCTCTGCCCCTGTATAATGAAGGAAAAATAAGCAAACAATCTCAGAGCCAAACATGAATCTTATCTTTGTATCAGTAACAAGAGCTGCTGGGGAGCGGCACACAATTCCCTGATAGGAGAAGAGGGAAGATTGCATCCTTTTGGGATGTCAAAGAGGCTTCTGTGGGAGTGTGTCTACTAATAATAGTGACAGGAGGCAGCAAAATGCCTAGACAGTCAGGACGGATTCCTGACCCACCTTCAAGCCAAACACAACCTGAAGGCCAAAAGTCTGGACTGCTGATCCAGTATTAAACCCATGATCCAGGTGAGAACTTCTGTTCCTGTTTGCCCATCCTTTCCTAATTGATTCTTTCTGAATAATGCCTTTCAATCAATGTAATGTTTCTGTTTCCAGTACTATCTATGGCCATTAAAAGCCCCAGTCCCAGCTGTGCAAGGAGGCAAGAATCCCCCAACTGCTGGGGTAGGGGACTATCCCCCACATGCCCTCTCCACTGAAAATGGTTCCGTCACTCAATAAAATTCTTCCCTGCACTTCTCCTTTCAATGTCCCACATATTCTCATTCTTCTTGGGCATGGTACAAGAGCTCAGAAACCACTAAATGTGGGTACAAGTTATAACACAGGTGAGCAGGGCACACCAGCATGGCTGAGTGGGGCCTGGGTGTGGCATTGCTAGCTGGAGGTCCCCAACTTGCAAAGTGACTGAGAAGAAATATCTTACATCACTGAGTTGTCAAGAGAAGAACAAATAGATGTTCTTCTTAGTGGGGAGAGGTGAGCACCCACGAAAGGGGTGCAGCATGTGCAAAAGCTGTGGGGCACAGAAACTGTGTGAATACCAGGAACCCAAAGACGGTCCCTGTGGATGGAAACACAAAGAGATCTGGGGCAGGGAGGAGCTGAGGCTGGAGAGGGGCAGGCGCCAGACCACACTAGGCATTGTGGGATCTAATGGTTTATAGTGTCTTCATTAAAAGAGCAAAAGAAAGATCCTAAAGCTACTGAATTGTGTAGATGACGTGATTTGATTTGTTGTGAAATCACTTCAACTAGAGTCTGTAAAGCAGTTTAGAGTGGGATTCAGTGCCCAACAGAATGCAGGCGAAAATCAGTCACTGGCCAGAAGAATTGAGAGCAGCAGTCACCAGCAGGAGGCCATTTGTGGTAAGGTAGTGGTGGTTATAACAGTAGCAACAGTCATCCCAGGTCAAGAAGTCCTGTTCTTCCAAGCTGTGCCTTACACACTTCATACAGATTATCCCGTGAATCCCTCACAGTAACTCTACAAAGTGGATATTAATATTATCTCCATTTTACAGAGGAGGAAACTGATGCAGAGAGAAGCAGCTGGGCTTGCCTGCTGCCGTATAGGTATACAAGCATCAGGACCAGGTTGTACACCAGGCAGGCTGACCCCAGAACACTTGCTGTCAACATGGGGAGTAAATTGCCAAGCAGCTGTGGGCGTCCCCAGATGATGTTTGCTTATTTGCTTGTTTTTGAAAGAAGGCATTGCAAATAATGTTACTGAAAAATAAGTGGGCTCTGATTAGATGTGTAAGTGTGTTAGTTTGTTCTCATGAATAAAGACATACCCGAGACTGGGTAATTTACAAAGAAAAAGAGGTTTAATGGACCCACAGTTCCACATGGCTGGAGAGGCCTCACAGTCATGGCAGAAGGCAAAGCAGGAGCAAAGGCATGTCTTACATGGTGGCAGGCAAGAGAGCTTGTACAGGGTAACTCCCATTTATAAAACCATCAGCTCTCATGAGACTTACTCACTCCCATGAGAACAGTATGGGGGAAACTCCTCCATGATTCAATTATCTTCACCTGGCTCCACGCTTGACATGTGGGGATTATTATAAACCAAGGTGAGATTTAGGTGGGGACACAGTCAAACCATATCAGTAAATGTGAATGTTATTCCTGTGTACAACTTTGGAATCAGGCATTGGAAATCAAAATGCCTGTGAGCTCCAAGTAAAGGAGGGGATAGTGGCCAGATGTCAAAGTCAGAGGAGAGCGAACTTGTCATCATTAAGAGGTGGGGTTCTTGTATTAATAGACACTCTAATTTTTTCAAGAGATGCCAGAAATCTTAAAGTTAATTTGAAATCTCTTTATTTTTATGTTAGCAACTACTTCAATTGAGTTTCTAACATTGTGCACATCAACACTGAACGAAGTAAAGAGGCTGAGAAACAGCACTCTGAGAACCAATGTAACCTACAGACATCAGGCTAAAACCTTCAGATTTGATCTGGGATTTGAGCTGCCCTGACGTATTCCAGAGGAGTGGTCTACGTGCCGTGCCTTTGGCCTGGTGGGCCAGTGGCTGCTGGTTCTTAGTGTTTTTAGCAAACCTTTTAACTTAAGACCATAGGGACCAGCTCTCACTACTTAAGACATGGACTTCACGTCTGAGCCTAGAAATGTGGAAGAATGAACTTACATAATTGATCATAAGCCACAGCTCACAAAGCCTCCTGGCGTATTAAGGGCATTATCAGCCTAAGACGGATGGATGTCTTCCCACCCACCACTAATGTCTCAGCTCTGCAAGGAATTAAAACTGCAGCTTTGAATTACCGTTTTAAGAAGGAAATCAATGATAGGGAAAAAATAAGTGTAATTTTTTTTCTCCCAAGAAAGGCTGGAGGCCACGATCCAGTAATGGTGTGTGGACACCATTCACATTAAGCTAATCAGAGTTACAGATGCAAACAGAGTCCATGAATAGACAAGTTGCCTTTGTATCAGACTAAGAGGTCAGGATCATTTTAATGTTTTATGTGATGACTTCTAATCCTAAATACACTCATAAAGTCTTTTTGGAAATATAAGAAAAAAAATCAAGTTTTACTTGAAGACACAACGGTTTTCTACAGGCGGAAATGAAGCAAGTCTTTCTTCACCTGCAGGTACTACCATGATTTGCTAGTTCCAAATGCTAACATGCTCAGGGAAAGAAAGGATTCTGTTTCACAGTGGAGAAACTGAGCCAAAGGTGAAGGATCATTTTAGCAAATGAAAATCATAAATCAACACCCACAAGAAGCATTTGCATCAATGCAATGGACTTTTATTACACTTGGAGTGAGCAACGTGTTTTCTCTCTGTCAGCTAATTAAGTTATTAGTTTGCATTGGTGATGGTGCTAAGAAAAGAACAATGAACAAACAAATGAAAAATGACAACAACAACTGGGTCTTTGAGTGTGCACTTTGCCGGGAGAGACATTAGGTCTGTTTATATATCAGTGTCTGTCTTTACCCCAGCACAGTACTGGGCACTTAAGTTGGCTCAAACATACCGTTTTCCACCAAGGGGTTGCAAACTTTTTCTATAAAGGACCAGTCAGGAAATATTTAAGTCTTTGAGGATCATTCATTCCCTGTTGCAAATATTTAATTCTGCCATTATAGTAAAAAAGCAACCACATACAATAGAAAATGAGTGGGTGTTGCTGGGTTTCAATAAAACTTTATTTATAAAAATCTGATAGTCAATCAGAGTTTGATGTGGGGCCTTCTTTGTTGTCCCCCGTTTTATACCATGAAGTTTAGGGTGGTTGGTTATTCAGTGACAGGAAAAAAAAATGTTAGTGAGAGTGACTTGTGTTCAAAAGCTCCAAAAGTTAGGTTTCAAAATTTTCCTCTGGATTACAAGTAAGGTTCAGGAATCAACAGTTTTCAGTTAGAGCTTCTGAAATTACAAATCAATGTTTTAAAATAACACATCTGCTATCAGGTTATAAACTGCACAAAGGCATGTACCATTTCTGTTTTTTTTTGTTGTTGTTGTTGTTGTTTTCCTGAGACAGACTTTGACTCTTGTTGCCCAGGCTTGAGTTCAATGGCACAATCTCAGGTCACTGCAACCTCCATCTCCCGGGTTCAAGCGATTCTCCTGCCTCAGCCTCCTGAGAATTTGGGATTACAGGTGCCCAGCGCCAAGCCTAGCTAATTTTTTTTTTTTTTTTTTTTGTATTTTTAGTAGAGACAGGGTTTAACCATATTGGCCTGGTTGGTCTCGAGCTCCTGACTTCAGTTGATCCACCCACCTTGGCCTCCCAAAGTGCTGGCGTCATAGGCATAAGCCCCCACACCGACCCATTTCTGTTCTATAAACTGATGTCTATCCATAGATTTTTCTAGCACACATCCATGTAATTTGTATTCTAATCTCAAGATTTCAGAATTTCTTTATTTTTATTTTTATTGTACTTTAAGTTCTGGGATACATGTACAGAACGTGCAGGCTTGTTACACGTAACAAATGTGTATACACGTGCCATGGTGGTTTGTTGCACCTATCAACCAGTAACTACATTAGGTTTTCTCCTAATGCTCTCCCTCCCCTAGTCCCCCACCCCTCAACAGGCCCCGGTGTGTGATGTTCCCCTCCCTGTGTCCATGTGTTCTCATTGTTCAACTCCCACTTGTGAGTAAGAACATCCAGTGTTTGGTTTTCCGTTCCTGTGTCAGTTTGCTGAGAATGATGGTTTCCAGCTTTATCCATGTCCCTGTAAAGGGCATGAACTCATTCTTTTTTATGGCTGCATAGTATTTCATGGTGTATATGTGCCATATTTTCTTTATTCAGTCTTATTGATGGGTATGTGGGTTGGTTTCAACTCTTCGCTATTGTGAACAGTGCTGCATGAACATATGTGTGCATGTGTCTTTATAGTAGAATGATTTACAGTTCTTTGGGTATATACCCAATAATGGGATTGCTGTGTCAAATGCTATTTCTGGTTCTAGATCCTTGAGGAATTGCCACACTGTCTTCCACAATGGTTGAACTAATGTACATTCCCACCAATTGTGTAAAAGTGTTCCTTTTTCTCCACATCCTCTCCAGCATCTGTTGTTTCCTGACTTTTTAAAGATCGCCATTCTAACTGGCATGAGATGGTATCTCAGTGTGGTTTTGATTTGCATTTCTTTAATGATCAGTGATGATGAGCTTTTTTTCATGTTCGTTGGCCGCATAAATGTCTTCTTTTGAGATGTGTCTGTTCATATCCTTCTTGGTATTTTTAAAAATTGATAACAAAATTATTGCGAACTTAGACATTGAAGACTTGTGTCCTGGTGCTTCTCTTGCCTGAGACCTTAAACAAATCACATCCTCTGTTTATGCTAAAATCTCATCAGTAAAATGAAGCTGTTAGATCACATCAGTCTTTCCCAGGGCAGCAGACACACACCTTCACCAATGCTGGGAGATTTTAGGTTTTAGGTGGCACCAGATGCAACATTAAATAACATTAAATCACATATTTCCATTTCAATTGTCCTTCAGACCATTTGATTGCATAAAGGAGAGAGACTATTTGGTGTCAGTAAATTTGTAATACGTTTTAGAGAGAGAGCCAAATTCAGACTGAGAAGCCTCTGCAGAAAAGAATAGCTGTGATTTTGTAATATTTTATCACATTAATTTGCACAGTACTTATTTCCTGTAGTTACTCCTTGTGATGGTAGGTACTACTGGATTTCTATTAACAGTGTAAGGCAGTGTTCCTGTTTTAAGAAATAAATTGGGCTCACATCTTTAACTCCAGCACTTTGAGAAGCCGAAGGAGGAAAAACACTTGAGCTCAGGAGTTTGAAAGCATCTTGGGCAACATAGTGACACCCCATCTTTACAAACCTCCCCCCAACACACACACAAGGATTGGCTGGGCATGGCGGCTCCTGCCTATGGTCCAAGCTACCCTGGAGGCCAAGGTAGGAGGATCTCTTGAGGCCAGGAGTTTGAAACCAGCCTGGTCACCATAGTAAGACCTGTCTCTACAAAAGAAAAATGTAAAAATTAGCCAGGCAGGGTGGTACACACCTGTAGTGCCAGCTACTGCAGAGACGATCACTGCAGGAAGATCACTTGAGCCCAGGAGGTCAAGGCTGCAATGAGCCGAGATCATACTATTGCACTCCAACCTGGGTGACAGGGCAAGACCTTGTCTCAAAAAATAAGTAAATAAACATAAGAGAAAAGAAAAGAAATAGAGTAAAAGCATACATTTCTAGGTGTGATAATTTTAGTTTTAAATTACTTTTAAAACGAAACTTTTAAACTCCTTTTAAATTCCTTTTAAAGTGTTTTAAATTTCAACCCCATTATTCTATCCTTGACCTTTCACTTTGTAGCCTTAAAAATTAGAAATAACTTAGGGTGAATTTTATTTCTCTCATCTGTCTTCTAGAGTTCAGGTGGCTACAGTCTTTGTATATAGAAAAGCATTGAAAGAATCCCTTCAGAATCTGAATCTCAATTTCAAGGGACTTGTTGGATTGTGGAGGTCGGTCTTCTCCTGCCCCTAATCAGCCTCCTCATGTGAACTCTATAGCTGTGAAGTGCAGATGTTTCCATGCAGACACTTTTACCCGCTGCCAGTTGTTGAGGAAAACCTGTCAGGGCCGTCGTGTGTCACTGAGTGTCAAACAAAAGTGGATTACGGGCTAAAGGAATTTTCACTTGAGACAAGTTTGACCGTATTAGAACTGAAGAGCAGTAACCGTATTAGAACTTGTAACCTATGGAAGACACTTTTAAGATCAGTTTCTTATGAGTTGTAAACTCTGCTTTAAGTCAAGTCATGGGGCCATTCCCGGAAGACACAGACTTAATTACTACTCATTATCAGAAGGAAACTTAGATTACTCCTATGCATACTTGATTCCCAACATCTCACTGGCAGTAGAAGTTAGTGGGAGTGACTTGTGTTCAAAAGCTCCAAAAATTGGGTTTCAAAATTCTCCTCTGGGTTGCAAATAGGGCTCGCTAATCAACAGCTTTCAGTTAAAGCTCCTGAAATTGCAAATCAGTGTTCTCTACTTGCTGCTTCCATAAAAAATGTATTCTTAAAATGAGCTAAATTGTTTGTAGCATGAAAATAAGATAGCTTCAGGAAATTAAAGAGGAAAAACAAGAATCATAAGATAACTTTTTATTTTGCTTAAATATTAGTATTTCTTCAGAAATGAGATATATTTGATGGAAAACATGTCAATTCACAAATAGGACAGGAAAATGTTAATCAACTCCCTCCCCCCCGCCGAAGTCATGCATATAAAATCTTTCTGAATTTTCCATTACAGGAAAAAAATAAAAGAATCGTCTAGGTCAATTCTCTGTTATAATTTGAATTTGCCACTTACAAATATATGAGCATTCATAATCAGGAATTCACTACATTGGCTACCTAGTGACTAGAAATTTCTAAAATTAGGAAAAGAGAGATTGAATTGTGATTTGAAATGACATCTATAAGCAGTGAACTCAAATGGCAATAGGACCCAGGGAAGCCAGTAAGTAGAGTGGGCCAGTCAGAAGACTCTAGAGAGTAGCGGTGTGAACAAGGGAACTTACATTTTATCTGTAAAGGAACAGAGGCAATTGTTTCTATGAAAAAGCAAGAGCTTAATGTTGCCAGAAACCATGTGGGGTTATACAAGTCACATTTGTGAACCTTAGTTAACCACAGTTTAAACTCAGAACCTAAAAGCAAGCAAATAATCAGAGATATCAAGGAGAAGAAGGACATGTGAGAGTTAAACTTAAAAAGTGTTAGAATTCCATTTTTCAATTTACCTCCTTTCTGAAAATTCAATCTCACAGCTGGAATGAGAGCCTGATTGAAGCCTAAATAAAAAGATAAGATAAAGGATTAGATGTTATCCATTGCTCTAAAAAATTCTACCAGCACACAATGTAATTTTGTTTCAGTCATTCACCACCATTTTATTTAAAGATTTTACTTCTGATATTCCTCCCCTCCATCCTCCAATAATCTTGAAGCTAGAAAAACTAAGTTCGATCACTAGCTTGATCACTTAGAAGCTATGTTGGGTCAGATAAGTATCTCAGATTATTTTTTAGAAATGAGAATGTTACCAATATTCATACGATTGAATAATTTCAAATAAAGACATATAATCTCAAATCATCTTAAAAAGGAAACTTCTCTTGCTTAATAACAGGGTCCAGCCTACAATAGGCCACAGAGTTAATTGATTTGGCAGCTCAGTGATGTTGTTAAGGCTCTTTTCTTTTCTCTGGTCTACCATCCTGGACATTTCCTTCATCCTCAGGTAGATAGCAGGGCTGTTGTGGTGATATCAGGTATTACATCTAGACATGGAACAAGAGAAGCTATTTCTTTTTTTAAACTTTCTATAGAACTATTTTTTTTTTTCACCAAGGACTTTCCAGCAGAAAAACTTCCTTCTTTTTGGAAAATACTAAGTAATCTATCCACATATGAATCAATGAATTCCAGTGAGATGGATTACCATCACACCCATCCCTGATGATAACTCCAAGGCTCATGGTTGTGCTCAAAGAGAGTAGACATTTGAACAAGATTTTGACTCTACTGGGAACAAAAGAGGGATGGTTGCCGGGAAAGTTACCAACAAAGATCACTACACAGCCTAACTTACTGTTGACACAGTGTCTGGCACTTGTATCCTAGGATTATTATCACAGGTTTGGGCATCTTTCCATAAGAAACACAGAGTTAATCTTACAAGACTATTCAGTCTATTTCATCAGTTAAATCTGTATTCCTATTTTTATTAAAAACTGCTGTAACTTAGCAATTCTGATTAGAGATTAATATAGGGCCATATCATGTTGGAGCTGAAGAAGACCTTGGAAAATTCCTTCTTCAAACTCTGAACTACAAAGGGGCACAGCTTCAGAAGAGAGAACAGGTTGGGTGAGGGGACAATACTTTTCTAAACAATCTTAATTCATATAAGTTTATTGCAAAATCTATATTAGTCATTGGGAACTTTTCCCCATATGTATCACTGAAAAACATCATAGGAATGCTCCTTATGTTTATAGCTTGGCTTTCTGATCAAGACTGAAGTGTGAAAATAAAAGGTATTTGTGTTGGTATGACATTTTAAAATATTAACTGATATTTCTTCAGTATTTCATTTCATCTCATGATCCTTCTCATATTTGGAGATTCAGACTCTGACACACTCATTGCTTTGGAGAGGACTGTTAAGTCAGAAAAAAGACTTTTGAGATTCAAAATTCTGGACCCTAATTATGCTTGCAACCAAGATAATGTGAGAGAAGTAATATTTACCCTCTTCCTCGAAACTGCTGGAAAGTCACACAAAATGTACAAAATGATGGTTTTTAAGCTATTGACCATGAGGCTATGAACAGTAATCTCTGAGATAAGGGACATGAGATAAACTCTATTATTTATTGCTCCAAGTTAGTGTTTGTAGAGAGATTCCAGACCGTGGTGCTGAGGAGAACCCAGGTAGAATTTGGGAGTCTTGAGGACATTGCAGCGGACGGTACCAGAGTATAGAGAGTTACGCTGAGATAGAATGCTGGAGATTTGTGGAGAAGAGACTTAGAGTAAACACATAAGTACCAATGACTGCCTGTGTATGAGGAGAGAATGCTTAGGAACTTCTTTATAAGTCCAGCATTTACTCTGATGTGAGGATATTACAAGAAAAGAATATTGCAAAGCAAATGTCATTCACAGATACAAAAATATAGAGATAGATGAAAAAATGTATCAAACAGAATGCTAACAATATATATCAAGGAAAAATGCATCACAACAAAGTAAAGTTCTGGGAATGCAACGTTGGTTTAAAGTGATAAAATCAATCCATGTGATACAACAAATTAACAAACTGTATTAGTTTGTTCTAACATTGCTACAAAGAACTACCTGTGACTGAGTAATTTATAAAGAAAAGAGGTTTAATTGGCTCATGGTTCTTCAGGCCGAACAGGAAGCATGAGCCGAGGGAGGCCTCAGGAAACTTAAAATCACAGTGGAAAGCGAAGGGGAAGCTGGCATGTCCTGCATGGCTGGAGCAGGAGAAAGAGAGTATTGGGAGGTGCTACACACTTTTAAACAACCAGATTTCATGAGAACTCAATCATGAGACAGCACTAGGTGCATGGTGTTAAACCATTAGAATCCACCCCCATGATCCAATCACCTCCCACCAGGCCCCACCTCCAACACTGGAAATTATAATTCAACATGAGAGTTGGGTAGGGACACAGAGTCAAGCCATATCACAAAGTAAAAGAGAAAAGACACACGATTTTTGCAATGGATGCACAGAAAGTATTTGACAAAATTCAATACCTATTCCTAATCAAAACCATTAGCAAACTGGAAATATCCTCAACTTAATAAGTGACATCTATGACAAGCTACAGCTAATGCATAATAAATGATGAGAATCTGGATGGTTTCCCACTGGTGACAGGATTGAGAACAGGGTGCCCACTTTCACTACTTCTCTTCAATATTGTGCTAGGAGTTCTAACCAGTACAGTAAAGCAAGAAAAAACTTATCTGAATTGAAAGCTTTCTTTACAGATAATATGATTGCTTATTTAAAAATAGAACCAACAGAAAAGCTACCAGAACTAATAAGCAAGTTGAATAAAATTGCAGGATAGAAGATCAATATAAAAAAAAAAGTCGATTTCTACATAATGGGTTTTCTTTGGAGGCTCCTTGGCTCTTACACAGATATTTTTCTAAATTATCTTCAGAAAAATTCTAAATGCAGACATTGGGGAAAAAATAGGTGTCTCCTTTTTCACTTAAAAAGTAACTAAGGATATTCAAATGGTTCTTCCTATAACAAAGGAAGTCCTATATGAAAATTTAAAGTTTTATTTTAATTGAAATGGAAAAGTGTGTCCTGCCTCTTATTTAGAGATATGGCTACATTAGCATAAGTAGTCACCTTCTCCAAAAAATAAAAGAAAACCTCTTCTGGTGACTAGTCACCTCTCACAAACTGAGCCAGCTGCTATGGATCTTGTCCATAGAGTCCCATGAGGACAAGAGCAATGACTTGCCCCTCTCTCCACCCTCTGACCAGTGCAGGGTTAGGGGGAGGCAGACGCTCAGTTGAAGTTTAGTGAATGTGGATGTGAATGAAATAAGGGACTTTTGGAAAGGGAGAGCTCAGTGTGTTCATGGCTGAAAGAAGTACTTAACCTTCTGGAATGATTATTGTAGTGACGTTAATTACTTGCTATTGAGAGTTTCCCAACAATTTGAGTCAATTTAAGAATGAAAAATAACACTGGCAGCAATCATCTGAAAATGTGTCAGAATATCTCTGACACATATGCACCAGAAGTGCATGTAAGATGCCAACGAGTAACTCAGGTCACTCACAAGATAGTGAAGTTTCAGAATCAAGTCCCTAAGTTCACAAATAGTAGGTTAATTATCACATTTATCAACCTTTTGTGATGATCTCAGGGTGAGTGAAATGATTTGTGAAAGTTACTCATTTGGTAAGTCCTGGGGCCAAAATGTGAACACTAATTATTCTTATAGCAGATTTAATGGTTTCTCTGCTATATTAGATGAAGGATATCTCCAGTCTGTCTTTATACCATGTTGAATGAGGAATGCCACCTGCCACTTCTCTCAATCACATTGAATAAGAGGCACCATCTGCCTCTCTTTCCATTATTTTGAATGTGGAGGGACACCTTCCTGCTTCAGGCCTCTTGGGTGTTCCTTAGGGCATAGTAGTCCTTCAATTTCTCCCTAGATGGGACCCATCGAAGCTCTCAGATGTGGCAATGTTGTCCATGCGATACTCTCCTGAATCCATTACTATTATCAACTTGAGCAATGTACCTAACATATCCTCCATTTTTCTCAAGAAACCAAGAAATTGGCTGGGCGTGATGGCTCACGCCTGTAATCACAGCACTTTGGGAGGCTGAGGTGGGAAGAACACCAGCCTGGCCAACATGGTGAAACTCCATCTCTACTAAAATACAAAAATTAGCCAGGCATGGTGGTGTGCGCCTGTAATCTCAGTTACTCAGGAGGCTGAGGCAGGAGAATTGCTTGAACCCGGGAGGTGGAGGTTGCGGTGAGCCAACTTCTTGCCACTGCACTCCAGCCTGGGCAACAGAGTGAGACTCGGTCTCCAAAAACAAACAAACAAACAAAAAACAAAAGAATCCAAAAAATTATATCAAGCATTTTCTCAATGGAACCCCTGAGAATAATTAAGAACTTTCAAATGAAAGCGTGATTTTTGAAATTCTATTTTCAAATATTTAATATACTTTTGTTGTCAAATATTAGAGTCATGATCTCTTGTTTTTAATACCTGGGCCTGGGAAGCCCACCCGCAGTGAACACAGGCCTTTTAGGTCACTCTGATAACGAAGCCTGGACCAGGGGCTGGATGCTCTCAAGATGATATAGGTGATAATAATAATGATAGCAACAACACAGCGGTAACATTTAGTAAGTGTTATCTCGTCTAGTCTTGTGTCAGGGAATGAGCTAAGTCCTTTACACCGTGGTCTAATTTATGGTTATGATCCAAGGTCACATGGTAGGAAGGGAAGCCGGGACCTGAATGACAGGAGTGTATGCCCCTGACCATGATACTGCACAGGAAGATAAATGCCTTGTATCTGCAAGCACCAGGGCATTTTGCAAATGTGGGATAATAATTGTTGAGATGTAAGCTGGATTTTGTTTTTCACTAACTTAGGAAATATTTTGTGTGAAACTGAAAACTACAATTCCCCTTTTCCGGCATCCTTCATATCAACCTTCTCTATTCATTATAACTAAAAACAGAATCTAATAGCTCCAGTTGGCAGTTTACTAAGGAGCCTTGGTGCAGTGGGAGGTGGGGAGAGGGAATGTGGGTTCCTAAGGCCACCCAAAGTTCATAATTCAGTAACAGGACTCACAGGACTTGGCATATAGTGTTATGCTGATAAGTTACCTTAACAACATAAAATTGAGTTGTTCTCTCAGGCTGTTTACTAAGAAGGGCAAACAAATTCTTTGAATATTAAAAAATGTTAATTTTAGTAGTGCCAAGATCTGCTGATCTATAATTATGGCTAAAATTTACTACAAGAAAAAGATATAAAGCAGAGTCAGCCAAGGTAAAAGGTGAGTGGGGTGAAGTCAGGGGGAGACCAGGCTCAACCTTCCAGAGTCCTCTCCCCATGTGGTCACACAGGACAAACTTAATTCCCCAGCAAATAGATGTGGCAACATGTGTGAAATCTGCCAAGTATACCAGAGAAGCCCATTAGAGACTCAATGCCCAGAGTTTTTACTAGGGGCTGATTCCACCCTCTTCTTGGCAAGTAGTAAAATTCCAGAAGGAAAGCAGGTATACAGCAGGGTTCATATTATTTGTACAAAATGTCTGGGCATAGTGAGCTACCTTTACCAGGTGCCAGCCAGGGGCTTCTGACAAATGCAGTCCCAGGCCTGCTAGGTTAAATCCTTAAGAAAGGAGAAAATTCAGGGCTGAATTTACACTTTCTTAGAGAGAATGACAAGGTTGGTGAATATTTACATCCCAGCTACCATAAAGCTTAGGTCACAGTTTTACCTGTTCTATATCTTATCAACATAAAATTGAGCTGCTCTCTCCAGCTGTTCGCTAAGGAGGACACATACATTCTCTGAATATTAAAAGTGTTTATTTTAGTAGTGCCAAGATCTTTTGGTCTATAACATTGTGATTATGTGCAAGTGTCTGTGAGAGAAAAGTATGTTGTTAAGAGGGTTCTGCAGAATATGGTTGATATAAGCTAGAAGGTTGACGATTATCCTACTGCGTATCTTGCTGACTTGATCTTGAAATTTAACTGCTATGTAAATGACCTGAGTTTAGCCAGAAGCCGGAGTCTCCTTTGTCCTGGAGTTTTGTCTTTTCAGGCCTGCATGTAAATCAGATGCATTTCTAAAAGGCAGAGCCAGATAGTGCTTTCCTCCAACCTCTAAAAAAAGAGAGAGAGAGAAAAAAATGCTCTCCTCCATCGGCAGGTGTCCAACATACTTTCTGCTTAAGAGGGTCTTGTAGGCACAGGAATGGGAAAAAAATACGTAGAAACTTTCAAATGAGGCCCTTAGAGAGATGGGCTCCATGGAGAAAGCCCCTTGGTGATCTCTTTGCACAATATTATACTTTGGAAAGAATAAAGTCAAAGAGGAGGAACTGAATACAAGTGATTTTTTAAACTAGAGAATGTAGCAGAGAAAGATGTGGCTACCTTCTATCCTTATAGGTTCCTTAGCTGGGCTAAGAATTAAGCTGATGTAAGACAGACTAACAGGAGATAAACCATATTTAACTATATATGTACACATGGGAGTCCCACAAAACATCAGAATGGAAGAAACAGGTGATTGAAGCTTATGTAGCATCCTGAGCTACAGAAAGGAATAGGGGCTTGGAGCTCCTAGAGGGAGGTGATGACACAAGTTCTGGAAGGGTGAGAGGAGGAAGTATAAGGTCGTCGTGTTATGTAGTGTATTCATGCATTTTCATACTGCTGTGAAGAAATACCTGAGACTGGCTAATTTATAAAGAAAAAGTAGTTTAATGAACTCACAGGTTCACATGACTGGGGAGGCCTCATAATCCTGGTGGAAGATGAGGAGGAGTAAAGGCACATCTTGCATGGTGGCAGGCAAGAGAGTGTGTGCAGGGAAACCCCTGTTCATAAAACCATCAGATCTCATGAGACTTATTCACCGTCATGAGACCAGCACAGGGAAAAACCTCTACTGTGATTCAGTCACCTCCCACCGGGTCCCTTCCATGACACGTGGGGATTATGGGAGCTACAGTTCAAAATGAGATTTGGATGGGGACACAGCCAAACCATATCATGCAGATAAAAGGTCTCTTTGGTAATAAGAGTTGCTTAAAACAATGCTCAGAAGAATAGGTGATTGTCTATCTGGGCTGGTGTCAACCTCCAGTGTTCTCTCCTGTAATCCAAGTTAAACTTTCTTGGTTGATAAGATTCCCTCCCGGGGAGGGACTTCACGACAATTGAGTTCCTTTTGGAGGATCCCTTTTTAAGCAGATAAGGAAAACTCAAAGAAAGCCTCTGTCTGCACTTGCTGTTTACCAGATTCCCTTGGTTCAAAGTAATTAGCCATACCAAAGTGTCATATTTGAGGTGGCATTTTCTGCACTCCTTCTAGGAACATTGAATATGTTACAGTTCCCTCACTCTGCTTAAGTGTACACCACAAATATGGTAAGAGGCCACAGGTAAGCCATTTTTCTCCACAAGGGCTTTTATGAATCATAAGCAATTTTTATAGAACCCTCATGGCTCTCTTCTTAAGTGCTTCCTCACACTGAGTTCAGGGGAGGACCTGGTGCAGGTGAGTGTTTACAAACACTGCACCTGGCCAAATGACTGCAGTGCCAACAAGAAATCCCACAGGAGCTCTTCAAAATCCATCTTCTTTCACCCAGGCTTTTTCTGCAAGATGGATGCTTTCATTGCTTTTTCTCATACAAATCAGAAAGTGAAAAAAGCCAAAACCAAAGTCGATGTAGATTTCATTTTAAAGTGTTTCTGTCTTCATCATCATCCTGACGCTTTCCCTCATTTATCTGGAAACAAGTAATTTTTTCAGCAACATTGGCTGATAATATGTAAAGAAGCATTCTAAAAGGTATATGTGTGGCTTTATTCTGCTGTCACAGTTAAATCCGTCGGGTGAACCTTGGTGCAAAATTCATTTTAATGAAATGCTTTGCAAGTCATAACTGAAGAGATGTGATCAGCATTGCTGTTCAACAAATGGTTATGAATTTACTAATCAATGATTGCATTTATATAAAAAATTGCATGAATAAAAAGGAATAAATGTAATTAGTATTTGGAAGGGCAAGAACTTCTGAATGAAAATGTTCATCTTTTATTAATCACATATATTTTGCATAAGGGGATTATTTTTCCCAGTTCAGGCTAACAACACAGAATTATGTTATACAATTGTGAGAACAGTTGGCCTGTGACAATTTAATGGTATTTTGCAAAACGCTCATTTTGTAAGCTGCTCATATTGACCTACTTCCCCTAGTTGTTTTCTTAATCACAAATCAGTTTTGAAAAACACTGACACAAAATGTTACTAGCTCCTCTTAATAACCTCACTGTATCCGATTTCCACTGATATACGACAAGGGGCAGGAGAACAAAGACTTATAATAATTGACATTGGTCACTGGATTTACCACGAGCATTTTGACCCTGGGAATTTGTTCGTCTCACAGACAGGTTTCCATCTCTTTAGTCTGAGAATCAGTTTGCTAGGGATCTTATAACAATGCACCACAAACTGGGTGGCTTAAAACAACAGAAATTTATCATCTCAAAGTTCTGGAGGTTAGAAGTTCAAGAACAAGGTGTCAACAGAGTGGGTTCTTTCTCGAGAGGGAATCTTGTAGCTTCTGGTGGTTCACTGGCAATCTTTGAAAAAACCTTGTCTTGTAGAGAAGCACAGCCCCAATCTCTGCCTTTCATCTTCACATAGTGTTCTCTCTCTTTCTCTGTGTGTGTCTCAACATTCCCCAGCCCTCTCTTTTTTTTTGGGACAGGGTCTTGCTCTGTTGCCCAGGTTGGAGTGCAGTGGTGGGATCACAGCTTAATGCAGGCTTGACCTCCCAGGCTCAAACAATCTTCCCACCTCAGCCTCCTGAGTAGCTGGGACTACAGGCATGAACCACCATACCTGGAAAAATTTTATTTATTTTTTCTGTAGAAAAGTGGTCTCACTATATTGCCCAGGCTGGTCTCAGGACCACATTGCTGGTCCTGGGCTCAGGTAATCCTGCCTCTGCCTCTCAAAGTGCTGGGATTACAGGTGTGAGCTTCTGTACCTGGTCTCCTTCTTATAAGGACACCAGTCATATTGGATTAGGTAAGGTCCACCCTAACAACCTTATCTTAACGAATTACCTCTGTAATGAAACTATTTCCGAACATGGTCACTTTCTGAGTTACTAGAATTTAAGACTTAAAGACATGAATTTTCAGGGAACACAATTCATTTTCTAACAGCTGGACACCTATGAAAGCTTTTTGTACTCAGATAGATGCCAGTAGACTTGAAGCACAGAACTGGATGCTTTGAGCACAGATCTTTTTGGTAGTGCTTGGTATCCACACCGGATATGACTTCACAGGCAAATCTGCAGCCCACACAGGATGACAGACAGACGTTGCTGTAAGGAAACCAGGGTTTCAAAAAACACTTTGCTTCAGCCAAAAGTGACTTGCACAGCAGAATGGTGGCCTCTTTTCCAACAACCCAGCAACAATCCCAAAGCTGGGATCCATGTGTCCAACCTGAACCCATCACTGTGGCCTAGTTCCCTGACTGATTGGGGTTCTTTGCCTGATTCCTCCCACCAAGACCGCAAAACCCTACAGGAGCAGAGAGAGGAATCCTCAAAGAAAAACCTCAATGCTGTTCTTACAAAAGGAGAAGAGGATGAGAAATAAGATACCAAGTAGGCTGAAGAATATCAGTGTGTAAAATCATTAGACCTAAAGAGGACTGGAGAAAAGGAAACTTTATTGAAGGAAAGTTTCATTTAAATTGTTAAAAGAAATGTGCGCCTGCAATCTTGAGCATCTTGAGAGACAAACTTTACTTGATATCTTTTTTCGCCCCCATCTTCAGATTGACTTCCACTCCAACTCAATTCGAAGGATGCATGCCTCATAGGATAATCACAGGTGCCACTTTATAACTGTTAATGAAAATTGAGAGTGGAAGTTAAAATGAATATGGGGGTGAAAAGTGGTATCAAACATGAGTTTACTATCCAACGATAAAGAGCAGGAATAAAAATCTGTCAACATCCCTAAGCACTTAGCACTTCAGCCTCATTCAACAATACATGAAAAACTCATAGGTGCCAATGACAGCTAATACCAAAACCAGTTCAACCATTTGTCATGCAATGGAAACTCTAGGTGTATCAGTGTTTAAAGGCAAATCTTTTTTTTTTTTTTGAAAGAAGCTGCCATTGGAAGCTGCCATTCATTTTGACATAAGTAGGTGCTTCATCTGATAAGTGCCACCTGTGTAATATATCAATGACAGAGAAGGCAGATAGCAGCATGCACACTTGGGGCTGCATTTGAAGGAGAACAATGTTCCTTTGTTTTCACAGACATACGACAGTGTTTGTAGATCTCTACATTAAACAAAAGTTATGATAGGCTCTGTAGTAGGCAGGAAAGTGGTGTGAGACTATAAACGTGTCTCTGACACTGGCTGGGCATGGTGGCTCACAGCTGTAACCTCAGCACTTTGGGAGGTCAAGGTGAGTGGATTATGAGGTCAAGAGATTGAGTCCATCCTGGCCAACATGGTGAAACTCTGTCTTTCCTAAAACTACAAAAATTAGCTGGACGTGGTGGTGTGCACCTGTAGTCCCCACTACATGGGAGGCTGAGGCAGGAGGATCACTTGAACCCAGGAGGGGGAGGTTGCAGTGAGCTGAGATAGTGCCACTGCACTCCAGCCTGGTGACAGAGTGAGACTCCATTTCAAAAAAAAAAAAAAGTGTCTCTGAAACTGTCATAGCTTGTAAACTATTCCATTTCCTTTACTAGGTTGCTAGTAAATCAAAGTCACCATGAGGAAAGTCAGACATGTGCTTGATTTGAATGTTGACATATCAAATTTTCCTGGGGGTCTTACTTATACTCTCCTGCCAACAAAGGTTGCCTTAAAGCTTTTACAGTTAAGAAGGGAATGAAAGATTGAAAGGAAAATGCAACCCTGAAACGTTTAAGATTCAGAGAATGGATGCTCCTCAAGTGCAATAGAAATGAAAGAAATTGCTACATCTTCCCACATCTTCCATGAAATATTGGTTTGTTTTGGTAAAGAGAAATGTCTTACTTTGGGGATGAGATGACTAAAAGTGTGGTTTCATTTCTATGATGTCTAAAGACATGCAAAGTTAATCTGAAGTAGTAGAAGCTGAAAAGTGGTTGCATTTGAGGAGTTGGGTATTTCTGGAACAGGGAAGAAACAGCTTCCTGGGTGATAGAAATATTGTATGTATTGACTTGTGTGGTGTTTCTGCTGGTGCATATGCAGGCTGAAGGGGCAGTTGTCACCCAGGGTGAGCTCTTCTGTTAATCACAGGAGAACGAGCATGAGTCGAGATTGTGGTGCCTCTTGAAGTCTCATCCAGATCAGAAACTTGCTGCTCTGTACACATTCCATCCACCAAAGCAAGCTACATGGCCAATTTCAGCATCAGATGGGGAAAGGCAATTCTCCTCTAACATAGGGAGCAGCAAAGCCACATGGCAAAGGATGAGTGTGTACAAAATAAATGCAGAGAGAGCAGGAGATATTGGGAACAGTGATCCAATCTGCTGCAGTGCGTTATTCTCTCCAGCTTGGCATGCCTGCTCTGTGTGCAGCATCCTGCAGTGACAGCAGCTCACGTTGGTCCCTAATATGGGCCAGGCACTGTGCTAAGCATAGCACATGATTTATCTTGGTGTAGCTCACAGCAACATTGAAGCAAAGCACAATGTATAGCACCATTTATTCATGAAAAATTAGAGCTTCATAGCATTTAAAGCAAATTCCCAGAGTTGCACAGTGCTAGTAAGTGAAAAAGCTGAAGATTGGACCTAACCATCTTCTGACTCCAGAGCCATACATGTCTTGCTCTCCTAAAGTATCCTTACCTAGGGTAATGTGCATCTGCCTTATTGCCCATTTCGAAAGGCATTTTATACTGATATCTTCTGTACCTAACCTTGTTCCAGGTGACAGGGGCAATAGTAAACATGGGATACAAGATCCTTGCACACAAGTAGCTCATCTTCCAATACAGAGAGTGTGTAGACAATACACAAACATATAAATAAAATGATTTTAACAAATGACATATTATTGCAAACAAGAAATCAGGATAGTGGAATAGAAGAGAGCATCTCCAGGATATTTAGGATAAGTGGAGGATATCTGACTCTAGTTAGAAAGGAAGTCAGTTGGGGTCTCCACAAGGAGATGGTATTTGATTTGAAACCTCAGTGTTAAGAAGGACACCGCTGTTCAAAATACAGGGAATATTGATCCAGGAAAAAGCAAATGCATAGCAAGAGACATATTGAGAACCAAAGATCAGTCGAGTATGGTTGGAGCATATCAAACAGAGGCAGGGAGGGACAAGATGAAGTTAAGAACCATATGATCTTTTACCTTGAAAATCTTAAGGACTCCTACAGAAAACTCCTAGAACTGATAAAAGAATTCAGCACAGTTTCCAGATACAAGAATAAGGTACCCAAATCAGTAGCTTTTCTCTACACCAACAGCGACCAAGCAGAGAATCAAATCAAGAACTCAACACCTTTTACAACAGGTGCCAAAAAAAAAAAAATACTTAGGAACATAACTAACCAAGGAGTCAAAAGACTTCTACAAGGAAAACTACAAAACACTACTGAAAGAAATCATAGATGGCACAAACAAATGGAAACACATCCCATGCTCATGGATGGGTAGAATCAATAGTGTGAAAATGACCATACTGCCAAAAGCAATCTACAAATTCAACACAATCCCCATCAAAATACCACAATCATTCTTCACAGAATCAGTAAAAAGCAATTCTAAAATTCAAATAGAACCAAAAAGTAGCCCACATAGCCAAAGTAAGACTAAGCCAAAGGAGCAAATCTAGAAGCATCACACTACCTGATTTCAAACTATACTATAAGGCTATAGTCACCAAAACAGCATGGAACTGGTATAAAAATAGGCACATAAACCAATGGGACAGAATAGAGAACCCAGAAATAAATGCAAATACTTACAGTCAACTGATCTTCAACAAAGCAAACAAAATCATAAATTGGGGAAAGGACACCCTTTTCAATAAACGGGTGCTAGGATAATTGGCTAGCTACACGTAAGAGGATGAAACTGCATCCTCATCTCCTACCTTATACAAAAATCAACTCAAGATGAATTAAGACCTGAAACTCTAAAAATTCTAGAAGATAACATTGGAAAAACCCTTCTAGACATTGGCTTAGGCAAGGATTTCATGACCAAGGACCCAAAAGCAAATGCAATAAAAAAAAGATAAATAGCTGAGACCTAATTAAACTAAAGAGCTTTTGCAAGGCAAAAGGAACAGTCAGCAGAGTAAACAGACAACCCACAGAATGGGAGAAAATCTTCATAATCTATACATCTGACAAAGGACTAATATCCAGAATCTACAACAAACTCAAATCAGTAAGAAAAAACTATCCTATCAAAAAGTGGGCTAAGGACATGAATAGGCAATTCTGAAAAGAAGATATACAAATGGCCAACAAGTATATGAAAAAATGCTCAACATCACTAATGATCAGGGAAATGCAAATCAAAACCACAGTGTGATGCCACCTACTCCTGCAAGAATGGCCATAATAAAAAAACAATAGAGGTTGGTGTGGTTATGGTGAACAAGGAACACTTCTACACTGCTGGTGGGAATGCAAACTAGTACAGCTGCTATGGAAAACAGTGTGAGGATTCCTTGAAGAACGAAGGATAGAACTACCATTTGATCCAGCAATCCCACTACTGGGTGTCTACCCAGAGGAAAAGAAGTCATTTTTCAAAAAAGATACTTGCACACGCATGTTTATAACAGCACAATTTACAATTGCAAAGTCATGGAACCAACCCAAATGCCCGTTAATTAATGAATGGATAGAGAAACTGTGGTATATACATACAATGCAATATTATGCAGCCATAAAAAGCAATGAATTAACAGCTTTTGCAGTGGCTTGGATGAGACTGAAGACTATTATTCTAAGTGAAGTAACTTGGAAATGGAAAACCAAACATCCTATGTTCTCACTGACATGTGAGAGGTAAGCTACAAGGATGCAAACACATAAGAACGATACAATGGACTCTGCAGACTTGGGTGGAAGAGTGGAGGGGGAGGGATAAAAGACTACAAAATATGGTCAGTGTACACTGCTCGGGTGATGGATGCACCACAATCTCACAAGTCACCACTAAAGAACTGACTCATGTAACCAAATAGCACCTGTACCTTATGGGGAAAAAAAGGATGTCCCATGTTCAAACCCAAATCTTTAAAACAATCTTAGGGTAAGTTACCATGGAGAGGAGGAGAGCTATGTGTCCTAGAAATGTCATGTTATTCTGTTTTATTGTTTAGGTATTTTTTTTTTGAGACAGGATCTTGCTTTGTTACCCAGTTTGAAGTGCAGTAGTGTGAGCATAACTCACTGTAGCCTCAAACTCCCAGGCTCAAGTGATCCTCCCACTGAAGCTTCCCAAGTAGCTAGGACCACAGGCATGCACCATCATGCCTGGCTAATTTTTGAAGTTTTTTATAGAGGCAGGGTCTCACTGTGTTGCTCAGGCTGGTCTCAAACTCCTGGCCTCAAGCAATCCTCCCACCTTGGGTTTTCAAAGTGCTGGAATTACAGGCCTGAGCCACCATGCCAGGCCAACGTTATCTAATATGAGCATTTATCAGTGCTGTGGTGACCATCCGGAGTTTTCACTAAATGTTCTTCTGCCCTTGAGTTTCAGTTTGTGAGAGAAAATAGATTCACTGCCTTGGTTGCTTAAGCACAACTTATGAATAATATATTGGAACAAATCTCAGATCATTTTTCTCTGTTACTAAAAGCTTACATTAATATCCATGTTAACATAAAGGCTTAACAGAAAGCCCTGTGATGATTTTTGTGATGGGAAATGTAGTGATAGATTCTAGGTTCCCGTGGGTGTGTGCTGTTTTCTTCTTTTCTCAACCTTGAATTCACCTCCGTCCATTCTTTTCCACATTCCCCCAACCCATTCTTTTCCTATCCATTACTTTTGTAATTCCTTCATCTCACTTCCTTCACACTCAGTAAGGTGATAGGATCCTTGGCGTCTTCATAGTTTGTGAAAAATAATCATACATGAAAATAAATCCCTCTGAGTATTAATTCTGCCACTTGGCTTATGCTCAAATCTCCACCGTGTTATGTTTAAGTACTGATTCCAACACTGAGCTGCAGTCCCTGTACAGCTCCACATCTGCCTGACTGTACATTCACGATACGCTATGACTAATGATGTATCTCTTTGAAGGTCAGTACAATATTTTTCCCATTCCTGGTAACATCTACGACCCTCCCAATTAGAAAGAGAGTAGTTCTGCTATAGAATTTGTATAATTCCAAAGCCTTCCTGTTTACATATTTGTTGTTTATTAGACTCTGATTTCTGAGTAACTTAGAAGGGAATCTTAAAGCATTTTAGATCATATGAAGCTGCTTATAATATAGATGAAGCAAGGATCTTTAACAGAGATCCATGGCTTTTCTGTATCCTGTTTTGTTGGACAATGGGCAAGCATGAGTCTCCCATCTGCGAAAAGGGAATGACAAGAGCCCACCTTCTGGGAATACTATGAAGA
This sequence comes from Cacajao melanocephalus, assembly GCA_963573385.1. Taxonomy (NCBI): domain Eukaryota; kingdom Metazoa; phylum Chordata; class Mammalia; order Primates; family Pitheciidae; genus Cacajao; species Cacajao melanocephalus. Next base: position 28,841 of record CAUYLG010074803.1, read on the forward strand.
TCATATAAATTCAAAGACAAAAAGTAAATAGGAGAATATCCAGCATGCAGAATCCAGCCAGCTGCTGTTACATTGGTAATAGTGGAATGATAATAGCATCTCCCTACAGAGCAGAGGGCATGGTTAAAGGTGAAAATGCACAATGTCTGGCACATAGTAAGGGGTCATATATTAGGACTCATTCATAATGCTATTGTCATGATTATTCATGTCTAAGCATGTAAATATCAAGGGCATTCTCTGACCCAAGTGGAGTCAGTTTCAAGTTGTGACAAAGCTGTAAGTGGTTCTGTATTCCACAAGGACACTTTCCACCAAGGAACCCTATTGAACTGCAAGAGTCCTGGTTGATTCACAGCTTAAACTATTCAGTAAGATGAAGAAAGAATATGATATCTTTACAGCATGGGATCCACTCTGCAATTTTATGAAGTGCATATTAGCCACCATTACTAGTGTCATTGTCAGGAAATTGGCTTTGTGGAGACTGGAGAAAATCTCTATGAAGCGGCCTAGAGATAAGTAACAGGTGAAGACAGAATCAGCCTCCAGTCTTGGTCAGAGACAAGGAAATAATGAGCACCTGTTTTACCTCTCCTGCTGTTATCCCAGCCCTTGCAGTAATGAGGCTCAAGCAATTTGCCTGAGAGTGATAATAGGGCAGCTGTAACTCAAAGAAGGTGGCAAGGTCCAGACTAGGGAAAGGCAGTTGTATCAGTCCATTTTCACCCTGCTGATAAAGACATACCTGAGACTGGGAAATTTACAAAAGAAAGAGATTTAATTGGACTTATAGTTCCACGTGGCTGGGGAAGCCTGACAATCATGGCGGAAGGTAAGGAGGAGCAAGTCACATCTTACATGGATGGTGGCAGGCAAAGAGAGAATGAGGAAGAAACAAAAGGAGAAACCCCTGATAAAACCATCAGCTCTCATGAGACTTATTCACTACCATGAGAACAGTATGGGGGAAACCGCTCCCATGATTCACTTATCTCCCATTGGGACCCTCCCATGACATGTGGGAATTATGGGACTACAATTCAAGATGAGATTTGGGTGGGGACACAGAGCCAAACCATATCAGCAGGCCAGTCATCCAGGTGGCAAGATTTAAGGAGGCATTAGTTCTCAGGCTCCTGCAAGTGCAAAGAGAGCACCTGAGTGTGAGAGCCTCCTTAAGGTTTGAGCTTCAGTTGAAACTCACCTGTCTCATCCTAGTCTTAGCCCTGGAAGGTAGTTCAGATGATGAGAAACATTTAAAAAAAGAAATACAATGTCATTTCAGACGTTGCTTCAGTGAAACATACTTAAATTGTACCCTGCTTTTTAAAAAGTATATATGTTTCTGTAATCCATTATATATGAATTAATTATTGACTTCTTTAGCCTAGTTAATTTGGAGTGAAAAGGTCTCTGGGGCTGGGCGCAGTGGCTCACGCCTGTAATCCCAGCACTTTGGGAGGCCAAGGCAGGCGGATCATGAGGTTGAGAGATTGAGACCAACCTGGCCAATATGGTGAAACCCCATCTCTACTAAAAATACAAAAAAAATTAGCTGGGCGTTGTGGCGCGCACCTGTAGTCCCAGCCACTCGGGAGGCTGAGGCAGGAGAATTGCTTGAACCCAGGAGACAGAGGTTGCAGTGAGCTGAGGTCGTGCCACTGCACTCCAGCCTGGCACCTGGTGACGGAGTGAGACTCTGTCTCAAAAAAAAAAAAAAAAAAGGTCTCTGGATAGCTAGATGTAAGTTAATGATCCATACCTGACGAGCATGGGGTTGCAGGCAGTCAGGGGCTGAAATTAGAAGTGTCTCTTTGAACTGCAGATGAGCTCTTTTGCTAGCTTTTGTCCTGTTTCCCACCCAAGACAATGGTATTTGATGATAAGATACAGAAAGTAGCTACTATTCCTGGTTCTTATGCATCCTAGGTGCTAGAGTGTTTACTACATTATCACTGAATCCTCACATCTGTGAGACAAATCCCTTTATTATCAATATTGTATAGATGAGATCATTGAAGTTCAAAGAGTCTGAGAAATTTACCCAGGATTATGCAGTTAAGATGTGAATAGACAGTCAAGATGGGGATCCAAGTTTACTTCCTGAGCTCCTAATCTCTGTGTATTATTAACTAATACCTGTGTTGGCAGAAACCAAATGCTGGATGGTTTTTAATAGACATTTCTTTTCCTACTGGGACCTGCTGTAGATCTATGGGGTTAGATTGACCAGAACCAGAGGGGTCTGAGGCTCTATTGATTTGGAGTGACTCCAGGTGACTAACAGCCATGAGTTCTGTAAAACATCATCACTGTACAGTAAAGAGTCTCTACAGGTTGAGGATGAAAAGACCAGCTTTAGTGAGGAACTACTTTCTAGAATGAATGGACTCCTGATTTAAGAGTCTAATCCAACCTCTTCAACATGACCTTTGCAGGGCTTTGCAGGATGTAAAGCTCTGTCCACACTCCGGGCTCACCCCTCCCACTCAGCCTTCACTCACTGGGCTCCTGTTCCTCTAGTCTGGCTGCTACTCACCACACTTGGTCTCCAGTGGTTACTCTACATGTCTTCAAGTAGACATGCCCAACTCCTCATTATTCAGGTATCAGATAAAATGTTACCTCTCAAAGAATATTTCTCTGAATACTCCATGAAAGTCTTTCTCATGACCTTCTCACAGGGACCCTTAGGAGGGTCCTGCATAAACCTCTCTCACTATCATGTCTCCTTGCCTCAGGTTCCTCAGTGCACTCATCAATAACTAAAGTGATCATTTTTGTCAACCTATGCTTTTTCTTCTCTATTTTAATACAGGAACTCCAGAAGAGAAGGGCCTTTTTACACTGTGTCCATTGATGAATCCTCATCACTTAGAATGGAATATGCCACATAGCAGATGCTCAATAAATATGTTGAATCATTAAATAAATAAAAAAGCAATTTTAGTTATATTAGTGTTACCATTAAAATTACCATTTGTTTGCAACTTCATTACTTTCCCCAAGAGATACTTAGCATCAGGGATACTTTTAGCTGCAAGTAACAGAACAGTTAAGTAACAATAGCTCAAAACAATAGGGTTTGTGCTTGTCACATAACAAAACAAGAAACTTGAGGTGGGTGTTCTCCATAATTGGTTTAGCGATTCAACATGTTGGGACCTCAAGCTTTACAATCCAAATCGCCTTTTCCTTTTGGTCTTAAAATGATGGCTGCAGCTCCAGCAATCATGTGCACAGTGAAGACAGGAAAGAAGTGGAAGAGAAAGAGCCAGCAACAGCTGCAACTTCTCCAATTTATAAAAGATATGGAAGCTTTCTTGAAAGCTGTGTAATTTCCCCCAGCAGCTTCTGTTTATGTCTCATGGGGCACGCTTAGTGGCAGATGAATCTGGGAATGGGGTATTCAATGTTAGCAGCCTCTGGCCTCTAAATTAGGGTTAAGGAGAGGGTAAGGGTAAGGGGCTTATTGTGGTTGTCTACCACACACTTTTTTTTTTCACTTTAACGTAATTGTTCAGCTTAAGAGTCAATACACACATGAAAAAGTGGTGAACATCATGAGTCATCAAGGATATGTAAAATAAATCACTATTATGGAACTCTAGAAGCCATCACAATGGCTGCAATTAAAAATTTTAGCAAGGCCGGGCATGGTGGCTCATGCCTGTAGTCCCAGCACTTTGGGAAGCCGAGATGGGTGGATCACAAGGTCAAGAGATTAAGACCATCCTGGCCAACATGGTGAAACCCCGCCTCTACTAAAAATACAAAAATTAGCTGGGCTTGGTGGCACATGCCTGTAGTCCCAGCTACTTGACAGACTGAGGCAGGAGAATCACTTGAACCTGGGAGGTGAAGGTTGCAGTGAGTTGAGATCATGCCCAGTGACAGAGTGAGACTCCATCTAAAAAGAAAAAAAAAATCCCAGGAAGATGAGGAATTGGCAAAGACATGGAGCAACAGGGATCCTCCTGCTTCACCAGTGGAATCAGTACAGCAAGAGAACAATCACTCTTGGAAATAGTTTGCATGTTTCTTATAAGGTCAGCATTCTCATCCGGTATGATTTAGAAATCATGCCTTTACGTATTTATTCAATAAAAATAAGAATATATGTCCTTACAAAGATTTGTGTGAAAATACCGTTTTGTTTTTAATAGGCCAAAGTCTAGAAACAGCCCCCCCCACAAAAAAAAACAAACTATTTTTATGTATACAAGAAAATGGATAAATCTTAAAAAACATTTTGCTCGGTAAAAGAAGCCAGACACAAAAAGATACGTACTGCAGTCAGAGTCCCTAATAACAGGGACATGTTTTATGTTTTATGTTTTTTTGGAAAATGTGTTGTTAGACAATTTTGTCAGTGTGCAAACATTATAGAGTGGACTTACATGAACCTAGAAGGTAGAGCGTACCATCACCTAGACTGTATGGTGTCACCTGCTGCTCTCAGGTGACAAACCTACACAGCATATTGCTGTAGTGAATACTATAGACAATCGTAGCACAATGGTAGGCATTTGCGTAGCTAAACGTAGGCAACATGCAGTAAAACCACAGTATGATAATCTTATGGGACCATCTTTGTACGTGTTGTCCATCATTGACTTAAACATTATTATGTGGGCCATGACTGTATGAGTCTTTATGTGAAATTCTGGAAAAGGCAAATAAAGCCAATAGTGACAACACATGTGAGTGAGGCCCAGGGCTGTCGTTGCAAGAGTATGCACAGTGGAAGGGTGATGATGGAAGTGGTATATACGTGACCAGGCTCGAGCAGGTCCCGAAGGCACAATTAGGTTACATGAGGAAGTAGCTCACATGCTCATTGTTTTCACTCCTGCCACCCTGGCTTCTCTCCCCCCACTGGCACTGATGGCCGCAGGGGAGTTCCCTACACTCAGTTGACAGAGGAAGAGAAGACGGGTCTTGTGTACATATGGTTCTGCCTGATACACAGGTACCACCTGAAAGTGAGCACCTGCAGCACTAACTGCCCCTTTCTAGGACACCCTTGAAGGACAGTGGCAAAGGGAAATCTTCTCAGTGGGCAGAACTTCGAGCAGTGACCTTGGTTGTGTACTTTGATTGGAAGGAGAAGTGGCCAAATATGCAGTTATATCCTGATTCATGGGCTGTAGCCAGTGATTTGGCTGGATGGTCAAAGACTTGAAAGAAGCATGATTGGGCAATTGGTAACAAAGAAATCAGGAAAAGAGGTATGAGGATGGACCTCTCTGAGTGGTCAAAAACTATGAAGATTTTTGTATCCCATGTGAGTGCTGGCCAATGGGTGACCTCAGCAGAGGAGGATTTTAATAATCAAGTGGATAGGACGACCCGTTCTGTGAACACCACACAGCCTCTTTCCCCAGCCAATCCTGTCATCTCCCAATGGGCCCAGGAACAAAGTGGCCATGGTGGCAGGGATGGAGGTTATGCATGGGCTCAGCAACATAGACTTCCACTCACCAAGGCTGACTGGGCTACAGCCACTGCTGAGTGCCTAATTTGCCAGCAGCAGAGACCAACACTGAGCCTTCGATGTGGCATCATTACTCAGGGTGATCAGCCAGCTACTTGGTGGCAGGTTGATTATATTGGACCTCTTCCATCATGGAAAGGGCAGAGGTTTGTCCTCAATGGAATAGACATTTACTCCAGATATGGGTTTGCCTATCCTACACACAATGCTTCTGCCAAGACTACCATCCATGGACTCAGGGAATGCCTTATCCACCATCATGGTATTCCACACAGCATTGCCTCTGACCAAGGTACTCATTTTATGGCTAAAGAAGTGTGGCAGTGGGCTTATGCTCATGGAATTCACTGGTCTTACCATATTCGCCATCATCCTAAAGCAGCTGGATTGATAAAATGGTGGAATGGCCTTTTGAAGTCACAATTACAACACCAACTAGGTGACAATACTTTGCAGGGCTAGGGCAAAGTTCTCCGGAAGGCTGTGTATGCTCTGAATCAGTGCCCAATACATGGTCCTGTTTATCTCATAGCCAGGGTTCATGAGTCTAGGAATCAAGGGGTGGACGTGGAAGTGGCACCACTTACCATCACCCCTAGTGACCCGCTAGCAAAATTCTTGTTTCCTTTTCCCACAACATTAAGTTCTGCTGGCCTAGAGGTCTTAGTTCCAGAGGGAGGAACGCTGCCACCAGGAGACACAACAGTGATTCAATTAAACTAGAAGTTAAGATTGCCACCTGGACACTTTGGGCTCCTACTTCTAAGTCAACAGGCTAAGGAAGTTAACAGTGCTGGCTGGGTGATTGACCCAGACTATCAAGATGAAATCAGTCTACTGCTCCTCAATGGAGGTAAGGAAGAGCATGCACGGAATACAGGAGATTCATTAGGGTGTCTCTTAGTATTACCATGCCCTGTGATTAAGGTCAATGGGAAACTACAACAGCTCAATCCAGGCAGGATTACATATGACCCAGACCCTCTAGGAATGAAGGTTTGGGTCACTCCACCAGGCCAAAAAAAAAAAAAAATCATGATCTGTTGAGGTGCTTGCTGAAGGCAAAGGGAATCCAAATTGGGTAGTAGAAGAAGGTAGTTATCAATACCATCTGTGACTTTGTGACCCGTGGCAAAAATGAGGACTGTATCAGTATTTTCTCCTTATTTTGTTAAGAACATGTTTGTGCATGTATACACTTGTCCTAAGAAAATATCTTTATTTTTATTCCCTTTCTTTTTCCTTTATCATATGACAGGATTTATTGGCTCCATGTCAACATTTAAGTGTTGTTAACTTTATGTAACAGCATTTAGGTTAAGGATTAGTGCACTTAACGGTTGTATGAAGGATAGCTGTATTATGTTAGACATAATTATGACCTTGATATTGTGTCTATTTGAAGATTATGTATGATTTCAGAAGATGTGTATGGGTTCAAGTTGACAAGGGGTGGACTTGTGATGGTTAATATTGTCAACTTGATTGAAGTGTTGTTCCTGGGTGTGTCTGTGAGGGTGTTGCCAAAAGAGATGAACGTTTGAGTCAGTGGACTGGGAAAGGCAGACCCACCCTCAACCTGGATGGGCATCATCTAATCATCTGCCAGCTCAGCTAGAATGAAGCAGGCAGAAGAAAGTGGAATGAGCAGCCTTGCTGAGTCTTCTGGCTTTCATCCTCCTCCAGTGCTCGATGCTTCCTGCCCTTGAACATCCGACTCCAAATTCTTCAGCTCTTAGACTTGGACTTACACTGGTGGTTTCCCAAGGGCTCTCGGACCTTCGGCCACAGATGAAGGATGCATGATTGGCTTCCCTACTTTTGAGGTTTTTGGGCTTGGACTGGCTTCCTTGCTCCTCAACTTGAAGACAGCCTATTGAGACTTCACCTGGTGATCATGTGAGTCAATACTCCTTAATAAACTCCCCTTTATATAAACATATATCCTATTAGTTCTGTCCATCTAGAGAACCATGACTAATACAAGGGGTATAAGGGTACCTTTTGGGGAGATGGAAATAGCCCATTTATTGACTGTGGTGGTGGTTAATGGTTGTTTACATCTGTCAAAAACTCATCAGACTGTACATCTAGAATGCATGTGTTTGTTGACTATGTATTTTATCTTAATTAAGTTGAAAACATTTAAATAGTAGTCAGACCACCGTCCCCACCCCCACCATTTACAACCCTGCAATGATTGCATGTCTCTTCAGTAAAGCCACAGCCTAGCTGCAGACCACAAGGTTCTGCACTATTATCTCCTCTCACCCCTTATCAGAGGCAGGCCTTGGTAACCTTCAGTGTCCTCCACATTCTGTATTTCTGCATGTTTCACCTGCCCACCTGCTGCCCCAGGTGATGTCCACAGGGACTCATGCTAACTGAGCCACAACAGCAGGCTGCTCTAGGCATAAGGTAAGGAACGCACTCAAACTTTTCAGCCCTGAGCAAGAGCAACTTTTATTACCCTAGTTTACAGATGGTGAAGCTGAGCCCAGAGAGATGCAGCCACATCCCCAAGGTCCCAGGGCACTTGGGGAAGCCTGCTTGGAGCTCATACCAGCATAGGGGAGCCAGCAGCCTTCCTGCTGGGACAGCTATTTACAGGAGCTCTGGTCCTGCTCTGCAGGTACTGGGTGTGCTCGCCCCAAGACCAGGTGGATGAGGATAAAAGCAGCAGGAAGCTGGCTTTGTTCCCTGAGCCCTCACCCTTGGCCAGGTCTTGTTCGGGCTGTGAGCTCCTTTAATGCTCAGGGGAACTCTCAGGCCAGTGTTACCACTAAACTCATGCTACTCATACGTCTTCCATGGCAGGCTCTGACTCTCCTTTATCGCAGAGGAGGTGGAACACAGAGAGGTTACACAGCCTGTTGTCAATGTTCTATGCTCAGCTTAGCAGTGAAGAGTCAGATGTTGTGGGTTAAGACATGGCCTTGTAATTTTTTACTGGGTGTCCTTGAGGTCTCTCATAACCATTCTGTGCTTCAGCTATTTTATCTGTAATTGGCGGAAGCATGTCCCTATCTCACTGGATTGTGGTGAGGAATGCCTGAGTTAGCTTTCATTAAGTGCTTAAGGGAATGGATGCTGGATACTGCTTGCTTTATGAGTACTAGTCAGAATTTTGATTACTGACCTGGGACCCAGTGAGGGCTTCATAAAGGCTGCTCCTCTCACTCCCCTGTCTCCTTGATCGAAGGATCTGTCCAAGCCAGGTTTCCTAACCCCAGGCCGGCTTCTGGGTCCTGCACACACCCAGTTCTTCATGAGAACGACGGGGATGCTGTCTTTGATTTTCCCTCTCTCACTTGTCTTCTTTATCATCACAAAGTGCAATGAAGCCTCTCGAGACTTCCTCATTATCTGAACTTGCTGCCTGCTGCCCTGACACAAACCCAGGCTTCGTTATGTCTCACCGTGTGTATTACAGTATCTCCATTGTCCCCTTCCAGGTCCCCTTCCAGTGGGTCTTCATTCCACAATGAAAGACACAGGAGTGCTCTCAGATAGGAATCTGGCTGTGTTACAGCCCTGCCTAAAACCTTCTGAGATGCTTCAGTTGTCCATGAGATAAAATCCAAACTCGGTCAGGTGAATCTCTGTGACTTCTCCTCACGATGCCTACAGATTCCAGTAGTCCAAGGCCATCTTCTCTCCTGAATTCTAAAGCCCACTTCCTTGCTTCCTCTTGGTTCTGAGCACCTGCGTCTTCACTTTCCACCCAGTCCTACCTGAGAGGGCATCACCTCCAGGTCCTTCCTCAACTCCTTAAGTATTCATGTCCCTTTGCTGCGTGCTTTCAGATCATCATAGCAATACTTCACACAGTATTTCATTTCCTTCCGTGAAGGCAGGAGGCACATGTGTCTTACTCACCTCTCTCCCCAGCACCCAAGATGCTGACATGTGGTTCATGGCCTCACATCCCCATGTGGCAATGAGAAGAATGAATAAATCCATGGTAATTCCAAAGCCTATACTCTTTCCTCTATGCTGCAGTACATCTCTGGCCGATCCAATGAATATGCTGTGTTTTAAAAAAATTACTAAAGCGTTTTCAATTTAGACCCTAAAAACATATCACTGAGTCTACCAAATTCAGCTGACTGGTATTGATTGAGCTGATTTGACAAGTTTATTTAAAAGCTCACCTGGTCTTTTGCCAGATATCTACATAACTTTTCTCCTTACTCGATCAGTAAAAATTCAAACTAAAAGTGTTACATTTTTCATCAGATGATCAAATATAGTTTTAATTAGCGTAATGCCTTGCCCCCAAGGAGAAATATGCTAAGAAAAGAGTAGATTACGTAGTAATAATTCATTTTAAAATTTATTCTCTATAGGAAAAATTCTGGAAGATTCTGCACCAAAAATTAACATTATATACCTCTGGGGATAGAATTGTGAGAAAAGGGAAGATTTCACATTTTCATAAAAAATACTTCAATGTGGAGAGGTTTTTTTTGTTTGTTTGTTTATCTGTCACTGCCCACCACAGCCTCAACCTCCCAGGCTCAGGTGATCCTCCCACCTTAGCCTCTTGAGTAGCTGGGATTACTGGCACACATCACCATGCCTGGCTCATTTTTGTATTTTCAGTAGAGACAGGGTTTTGTCATGTTGCCCAGGCTGGTCTCGAACTCCTCGGCTCAGGCAATTCTCCCGACATGGCCTCCCCAAATGTTATGGTTACAGGTGTGAGCCATTGAGTCTGGCCGAGTTTTTTGAAGAAAAATGTTTATGGTTAATTGATAATATTCATAAAATGTTTTCTAAAATATTAAAAAGAACAGAATTGTCAGCATGTACAAGATAAAAATTCTATAGTTATTTCATTAGAGGCAGAAAAAGCATCTAATAAAATTCTACATTGACCAAAATGCAAAAAATAAACATGTAAAATTATATCTGGCAGGGAAGCATATTAACCTGTTACAGAATAGCCACAGGAAATAAGCTATGGCAAATATACCTAATGGCAAAATGTTGAAAACGATCTTTCCGAATCTGGAAATGAGACATAGACGTCCAATATCACCAATTCTGTTACACACATTGATAAATTAGAAGCCATAGCCAATCTGGTAACAGAAAAAAAGGAAACAAAATAATTAAGGATTGGGAAAGAAGAAATATAACTGCCATTATTTGCAGGTAGTGTGATTATATATACAGAAATTATTAAAATATGGAGATAATTTTAAAAATCAATGAGTAAATCTAGTAAGAAAGTGTGAATCCAATATAAATATAAAAATCAACCATTTTTGTGTCCCAGTAAGACAGAAAATAAATTAAATGTTGCAATTTACAATAGAATGAAAAGATACAATGTGAAGACTAAATCTAATGAAAGATATTCAAGACTCCTACAATGTAAACCATTATGCATTACTCAGATAAATTAAACAATGTATGCATAACTGCTTATACCACAGTCATGGGATAAACATCCTAGTGTAAACATCTTAAAATGGTTTCCATAAAACTCCAGTCAAAATCTCAGAATATATTTGACAAGTTTATTCTAAACTTCACGTTAAATGCGAAGGGCTAGGAATAGCCAAGAAAATCTTTAAAAAGAGGAATGCATTGGAAACAGTATGTTATCAGATATAACGCAATGCTGTCGTAATTGCCTTGGAATAGTATGGGTGCAAAAATAGAGAAATAGGCCAATGGATCACAACAGCACACCCAGAAACAGGTCTGCCTCTGTATAGACACCTGACTTATGTCAAAGATGGCTCTGCACTTAGATGGAGAAAAGGCTCCTTTTTGGTAAATAGTGCTGGGTTTAACATATATTATACAGGAAAAAATTAATTATGACCATTGTCTCACACCATATAAACAAAACAGTTCCATGTGAATTTTAGAGCTCTCTAACAGAATCCAAGACACTGGACTTCTAGAAGAAAACATGTTTGGGTAAGCAAAGATTTTTTTTAAACAAGACACAAAAAGCAACAGACACAATGAAACATTGATAAATTAGACTAGACTAAAACTAGGAACTTCTATTCATCAAAATACCACATTGAGAACATGGAAAGGCAAACCACAGACAGGCAGAAAATGTTTTTACATATCAAATCAACAAAAGGCGCATCTCTAGGAAGTATAAAGAATTCTAAAAATCCGTAAGCAAAGGACATTTAAACCCATTAGAACAATGGCAAAATTTCTCAAAAAGTCACTTTAAAAAATTGGTGAGTGGGTGGCTAATGTCCAAAGAATCAGTAAATACCCTAAAATGCTTTCAAGCTCATTAGTCATAGAAGTACACATTAAAACCACAATAAGATTGCTTATGTAGACACCAAAATGGCTACACATTTAAAAGCCTGACAAATGTCTCTTATGGGTGAATAATTTAAGAAATTGGAATTATCATATACTGTGGGTGGGAATCAAAACTAGTCAAACTACTGTGGAAAATGATTTGGCATTATCCACTGAGTATACTCAAACCCTCTGGCCCAGCAATTTCATATGTGCACCAAAATATAGGTACATGAATGTTACTTGCATTATTATTAAAATAGCCCTGAATCTGACACAACCCAAATGCTCATCATCAGTAGAATGGGCAAATACATTTTGGTATATTCATACCAAATATACTATATGAAATGAAAATGAATGTACCACTGATACAAACAACAGGTGCATCTTATCAATTGAATGATGAAGGAGAGAAGCTGAACAGTAAATGAATACATCCTGCTATGATTCCATCACTATGAAGCTCAAAACAGACAACACTGGCTTGCATATGTAGGTATGGGGGCCTGGGAGGGTAAGGGTGGTAAGTGATAGAAGGTGCTCTATGGAGGATTTGGGGGCAATTGATGTTTTACCTCTTGATGCAGGTGAAGGTTGTACGTTTATTCACTTTGCAATGATCAAACTATGTAATTCTGACTTATATACTTTTCTGAAGTCCTGTTACAGTTCAATTTTTAAAGAAGTTTTCAAAAATTGTATGCAGATGTCGACCCCATATTTTCTAAGAGGGAGATATTGGACGAAATTATACTATTTCCTTTGATGCCCTATATCTTGGAACCATCCCATAAATACTGATGAATTTGCACGAGTTACTGTGAGTATTATTTTCTCAGAATGTACTTGCTGGGAAAGAAGCCGCAAATCAAATCTCGATTGTCATGAGCCACATTCCTTCTGGAGCTTTAGAGGCACGCATTTTCTTGTCTATGAAATTTGCATGGTACTTCCCCAGGCCCATAGCAATGGATGGGGGAGAAATTGGAACATTTTTGATATTTTGCTGCAAGCAGAGCGTATTTGTAATTATGCTGATTTATCCTCTAGATCACTTTTCCTGACAAAATTCAGATCCGCAAAGATATGTCTGCTAAAAGCCAAATAGATTGATGGTTATCACACTTGGCTGCTGACCCTAAGAAATGCAGAAATGTTTGGTTAAAATTATGAATTGAATATGCCTTTAAGGACTAAATGTGTCTCATTTATTTAGGCTGGTAAGATGCAAGACTGGTAAGAGAGAGGAGGTCTCCACAGCCAAAATCCTGACTCATGTCATTTATTTTGTGTTGATAAATATATTCCACTATCCTGGAGTGAAAGTAAACAGGCATTTTCAATTCTTTTGTAGGAAAACATTAGCTTGCTTTTGCATGGGGGAGTGGAGAAGGGAGATGACTTTATTAAGAAGACTGATCAGCATTAGAATAAAATATTTATCTAATAGTCTGAGATTTCTCTTTAGGAGAAGGGACTTTTCCATTAGCAAAAGAAATGCATACATATGAGATTATCTTAAAGAGATTCATCCACAGCTGTTGGAATCAGCTCCTGCTAAGGGTGAAGAGTACAGTGAATACCAAACATGATATATGCAAATAATTTCCCATTATAAACATAGATTATTTTCTCTTTCCATAAACTACAGCAATCACAATAAAAATGATTAACTGCGCTGAGAGGAAAGAGGCGGCAATTGGGAATCTGAGGGAGGGCATTCATGTTTGGCTTCTTCAAATTATGCACTGTTTTATCTTCTAAGTTAATTCTATTGTACTTATAAGCTTTGCATGTTCTAATTTATTTCCCCAGACTGCAAATGATTTTCCTTGTGCTAAACCAGTTTCATAAGGCCTCGTGGATGATCCCGCTACTTGGTTTTTATCCTCAAATGTGTTTGCACAGATGGGATTTCCGTTCTGAAATAATAAGCATTCTGGCTGTATCCCCCATCCAGACCCTGATCCGCCCCGTCTGTCTCACAGTGGGTGGTCCCTGACACACTTGCTGTCTGGGCAACTCCTCTTGGCTTCATTAGTGCAGAATGAACAGGGCAGCATGCTTGTGGTTTCAGCTCTCACGTGTTCAAGGCCCCTTAGCTTGAGCAAAGCCACAGGAAAACCTCAGCGCGGAGTCCCTTCGAATATTCACACTATGCCAACGCAGTCACAGACACCAGTACTCACTAAAGTGCACACTGAAATGGGTGTGAGTTACTTGGTTTCAAAGTGTCACATAGATGTGGTCCAGATTATGTCTCAAACAACAAGCTACCCTGCACCCTTGCTAAAGAAGCTGTGGGACAAAGTTGTCTACCAAAATGAGAAAGTAAAGCAGAACATGAGATACAGGAAATGGGGGGTCCAGCACAGGAGCAAGTGCAGGGATCCCCCAGGCAGTGATGAAGAGAGCACCCAGGGGACAGTTGTGGCCAGGCACGGAGGGCACCCAGGCCTGATGCAGTGGGTCAGCAGAGCAGGAGGCTGCTTCAGGAAGGTGTGAGTTAACCCTGAGGGGGTCAGTTTCCTTCTCTGTAAATGGTATGATTTCACAATCTCCCAGGGGTACTATGAGGAGAGAGTATGTTGCATGTAATTGTTGCTCCCCTCCCTCCACTTTTCCTAAGAAAGAATTCCATTTCACTTGTAAAGCTTCTAATAACTGGATCTTGTACAAAGCAGAAAAACAGAAAATTATTTTTCCACCAACAATGTGAGCTAATGAATAAGACACAATTTTAAAATTATTTTGTAATATTTTAAAGGCAATATGTGCATAAGAAACAACTAACTCACATCCATATTTTATTTTCTTAAGTAAAACAACTTAAATTGTCCGTAATTGGCCTAATTGTTAACATTTGCAGAAAGCATAGGATCAGTGAGAGAGTTAAAGAGGCAGGTGCCCTCTGTCTCTCGTTATCAAAAGGCTATGGCAGAATAATATATTATCCAGTTTCAAAAGAAGCCTCAGAAAATGTCTTTCCTGTAGCTTCAGATGATTTAAAATTGATCTCCTATAGCTTGTCCCACTTTTGTATTCTTAGGCACAGATAAAATAGTTGTTCTCAATTGTAAGGGAAACCGCTTTGAGGACTCAGGGTCCAGTCATGTTGCTATTCTCAGGGTTTACTCCTGGTGTTCACTTATCTGTCCTTTTAGTCCCATTATAGAGAAAATAGATGCCCCGTAACTTTCTTTTAAACTCCAGTTCCAGGTTATCGGCCTTTGCTGTTCAAGTGATCAAACATACTTTTGTAAACAGATACACTTGCCACAGCCGATGTGAATGCACATGTACATGTATTCCTGTGTGTTTTTAATATTACACAAAGAGGCCATGGTTTTTAAAGACTATTTTTAAAGGCAACTTTAGATTCACAGCAAAATTGGGAGGAAAGTATAGAGATGTTGTATACCCCCATTTTCACTCGTGGACAGCCTTCCCCATTATCAATATCCCCCATCAGAGTGACACATTTTTTACAATTGATGAACTGTAGCCCATCCAAGGACCTATGGGCTTCTAAACACATGTCAGAACCTTGACCCTAAAAACAAAACTCATTTAACTTGAAGCTGACCCTTGTAATACAATAGGGAGTGGTGGGGACTGTGATAATTGACACATCATTATCACCCAAAGTCCACAGTTTACGTTAAGGTTCATTCTTGATGTTGTATAATCTATGGGTTTGGACAAATGTATAATGACATGCAACCATCATCACAACATATTATATAAGTGTTACTGCGCTGAAAATCTTCTGTGTTCCCCTATTTATCCTTCCCTTATCCATATCCCCTGCTAACCACAGATCACTTGTCTCCATAATTTTGACTTTTCCAGAATATCATATAGTTGGAATCACAAGGTATGCAGCCTTTTCAGATTGGCTTTTCAGTAATAATATGCACCTAAGTTTCCTCCATATCTTTTAATGGCTTGATGGCTCATTTCTTTTTAGTGTTGACTAAGATTCCACTGTCTGGATATAACATGGTTTATTGAGACACTGCAATACTGAAGTAGAAAATAACCAGGGTGAGAGGGAGCACTGTGTAAAATTGCCCCCATGGTTCCATCTGATAAACTTCATATTTACATTTAGTAAATTTTTTCTGAGCGTCTTTAGATATGTCTTTATCAGGCCAAGAGGGTCAGAGATGAGCAAGAATATAGCTCCTGCCCCAGAGTTTCTTTCGTTCTAAGAGGAACACTCAGCATAGCAATAGCTGCTGTCCAAGGTAGACACAGGTGATGAGATGCAAATGGAATCCTGCAGGTACTCAGGGGAGGGGGCTTAAGGTTTCCAGATGACTTGAGATTAATCTGAGTGTTTACAGAAGTGAAATTTGAAATTAGGCCTTGAAGGATGTTTGCATCAAGAGAGAAGCAAAGTCATTCCTGGTAACAGACACACAACCAACAAAACACTGCCTTGGAGAGAGGACACATGTTCCACCCAGAGTATTTAAACTCGGGAAGTGAGGAAGTGTTTAAATAAAAAGCACCTTTCAGAATTGGAAGGGAAGGTTAGTCTTTCTGAGCTAACATTAATAACCAAAGAAAAAGGAATTCAGAACAGATGCAGAGTGACGTCCCAGTTGTTAGTCTAAGCTTACATTTCACCTATAACTTGTTTATTCAGGATTCAGGAAAAAATTGTGAAGATGGTCTTTCAGATAGTTATCAGTTTGTTTCCAAGTATAAGTGAGCAGCCTGAAGGCTTTTACAGAAAAGTATTCACATCATGGATAGGTGAAAAATCGGTGTTCAGAGAATGAGATGAGAAACAGAATGAAAACTAGGACATAGTGAAATATAGTCAGATGAGAAATACCTATTCACAAAATATCACAATGAATTTGTCAAGGATAATTATTTTTTTCTGAACAAATATCAAACACATTAAGGTGGTGTCTATGAATAGAAAAGGAATACTAGTAGATTTGGAGAATGAAAGTAAAGAAGTGATAAAAGAAATAGACCTTTTATGAACCAGTGATTATAATGTAATATTAATTGAGGAGGATGGTCAACTGAACTCTGTGCTCTCATTACAAGGACCTATTTTAAGCAATCAAAAATAAATTATTCTTAAGGAAACTTGTACAAACCAATGTGTGTAAACACAGATCTGAGTCTCTAATAAAATGAATGAAAAGTCTCTAATTTCTGATTATAGGGTCAAGATTCTGACATGAGTTTAGAAGCCCCTAAGTCCTAAGGAACTCAGTCTTCTTTGGCATATAATCCAGAGCATGATGTGGCCTGGAGTAAAAAATACAAATGTGCATAGCCGCCAGGAGCAGGTAATCTGTATGAGGAAGCTGACCCCTGTAAGACAATAGGGAGTGGTGGGGACTGTGACAAGCTGAAGAGCAGGTGTCTCATCAAAAGCAGCCAGTGTCTGTTTCCTCACCTCCTGCGGATCATTGCTATGTGGGAATATGGGCCCTGTTACCACATCCTCAATTATTTTATTGAAAAGCCAATTATCCTGAACTTAATGTAAAATCTTTAAACATTTTAAAGCAATAGACAGAACAAAGGGATCATTTCTGAGGACCAAATCAAATCCCTGGGTCATATGTGCAAACTTTGACCCAGATTATGCTTCCCAGCTTCCCCATCCCCCTCATCTGACATCCCCAAAACACTCAAACATTTGACCCATCTCCAACAGGTGCACATGGATTATAACAAAATCCCAGCTCTAAGGAAACCTCAAATTTAATGTGACCAGCTGCAGTGTTCCAATACAATTATTTTTCAGATTTTATTCCCAATTTAAGTATATATACATTTTCGATAAGGATACAACATTCAAATAAACATTTTTATATATTTTTTGATCTATAGATGTATTTAAAGCTACCTATTATGTAAAATAATATACTCATTTATATTTTCACACTCAGGTTTTATGAATCAATTAACATTCTTCATATGCATCTTTGACATCAATGTGTTCCTCATTTTATTTAAACTCATGTAACTCAATTATTCTAAGAGTATAACTTTTTCACATCAAAGTCATTTGGGAAACAACAGCCCATAGTACGTGTTACTGAGAAGATGATGGTGACCATGCTACCCACTGATGTTCCATTAGGGCAGTTGCCATTGTTAATATGGACCTGTAGATACACATCCATAATGCAACCAATCGCTGGACAGCATTTTCATGGAACATTGCAATCACATGTTCACAGCAAATACTCAAGGCTTGACATTTTGTGGTCAAACCTTCAGGGATAATAACAAAGTCTCCATTTAATGACTTTGTCTCTTTTTCACCATGTGGTTCAGTTGGCGTCATAAATTTCCAAATCTAGTCCCAACGGAGCTAGATTCAGGCTGAAGTATCTTTCCCTACATTGTACTTTATTGTTCAAAATAGTGTCATGGAAATGGTACCCCTAGTATTATGGGTGTTTTTCAGGGACAATTACTGGGGAGCACCCACTTGCACGCTGGATACCAACACACTGTGTCTCTATACATCACAACGGACTCACTTGGCCTAAGCAAACTCCCATTTCCCTTTCAATACTAGCATGCTGGGATTGGGGTCCATGATTCCCTGAATTTTTGAATGTCACTCAAACAAGACTTGGGAGTAGGAAGTGAAGCTTGGAAAATTTGTATCATTGGCAGATCTGTCTTCCAGGTCAGTAAAAGGCCACTTGCTCACGGGTGCCATATGGCCTTGAATGGATTTTCACAGGCACATGCCTGATGTACAGTGACAAGCAGTGTGTTGCCAGAAGGCACATTGACGCTTCCAGTCAGTGCACAGTTCTGGGGGCTATCTGAGTTTCCTGGGGACCTCTGAAGCTCAGCTACCCATTTAATGTTTCCCTGAAATGCCTGGGTGCTTTAAGCAGCTATCTGGTGTCCACAGAAGACAATGTCTTTTCAAAATTCTGTCTGTTAATTTATTTCTTTCCTCCTCCCAGCACCCAGTGATAGGGAACCTGTCACACTTAAGATGTTTAATGATGTGAGGGCTGTTCTGTGGATAGAAATAAAATAGCAGATACAGAAATTCCTTTTAATAGACCTTGATGTGAGCTGTATGCTTAGATTATAAGGTGAAAGGAAACAAAAGCTGCTGTGAGTTCATTCTCCTTTCTTCCCATATCCTAAATGACTGATCACATTAAATTGAATTCTGAAAGTTGCAAAACAAAATACCTGGCTATTGTTTGACTCCTGTGTTACTATGTATACTTCTGAGTGTATTTCACTATCATGTGCGATTGTGTAAGATCTCTATGTTGTAGAGATCTTAAGTCCTTGTTTCTTGCCAAAGCCCCTCTCTGAATCTATCCAGCCAGATGGTTCTCTTGTGTTAGTGCAGTAGGGGGGCTTTAAATAAAGAAATCCAACACAGACACCACTGGAAAGTGTCCCAGGTTTGAAGGATAATGAGGAAGTTGATTTTTCTCATGCAAAGACAAAAGTGACATCTTCTTAAAATTCTTAATTCAATTTGAAGGGAGAAATAATTACCTCCTCTGGCCATAATGTTGAAACATCCACAGAGAGGAAAATGGACTTCACCCTCATTAACTCCATGGGTTAGAGCCAAAAGCAGCATTAGCCAAAAAGGCTTCTTGAAGGGCACAGCTCCCCGAGATCAAAGCATGTTCTTGAGAGAATCGAGCATGAAGTTTTGTGGGTGACTCCATTTAGAATCTATTTTTAATGAATCTTTCTTGTATTGTAGTTTATGCAGCTCCACAGTTGGGAACAGGGCAAAGCAGGGATGTGGCATCTGAAATGATTTTTTCTGTCTCCATTGATTCGAGCCTGTGAATGTGGCTCGCAGCTGTTCTACTGGTATTTATCTTGTAGGCTGGTCACATCATCAGTCTCTATAGCGCAGGAAAACTTCATTTTTACTCTCTGTCCAGGGCCTTCAGACACTGATACCTCTATTCGTTTGTGGTTCTAGATAACACCTAACCCAATTTCAGCATACAAAGCCCCATTGATCAAATGCAAAGTTAGAAAGTGCCTCCCTATACAATAGGAAACAGTCCAGCCTAGGAACATTGTCACAAGCACTAATAGGTCAGTGTACCTATACATTACTGCATATGCTATTGTGTGCATACATTCGAATGCTCCTCTAATTAGAGGGGTAATTCATGTCCGGGCATAAAGGGAATATTACTTTATTTTTCCAAATTCCAGAAAGCAAGCATCCATTTTTGATAATATAAATTTGGGAATGATTGGCAGTCATTTGACTCACAGGGAAAGCAGGGAAAACTAGAAATCTAAATAAATCTCATGTTGATTTTGAAGAAACTTTCTGGTGACATCTGGTATGCTTTATTTTGTATGTATCAAACCTGAAAATAATAAACAAGTTGATGTAAACAAATGCTTGAAGTCATACTCAAATGGCAGTGGGGTACCTGAAGACAACAGTAGGGAATTTAGCTTTATTAACCGGTGTTTCCCTGTGCACAGTACAAACCTTCTATTTCCTAAATGTTGGCTGAATAAATGATGCACAAGCATCGACATGTATTTTTAAAAATATTAAAAAATGGTAGAAATATGAGAGCATATCTGAGAAAGCAGCTCAGACTTGGGTTCTAACCCTGGCTTTCTGATTAGCCCACTCCTGACCTCAGACAGCCTCACATAAGCCCTCTGAGTTTCAGTTAAATCCTTTATCAAGGAAGAGACTTAACTCTGTGGCCTGGAAGGCAATGGCTTCCTGTCACTGCCATGAAGCTCTGGGACAGAAAGAGACATAGGGGCCTAAGAATCTGTGTTTAGGATTTTGAGCTGGTCTGTTCAGGTAATCGTGTTCTGTCTCTGTTTATCAGAATCTTTATCTTGATAAAAAACTGGAGATCTCTTGAATGCAGGTATTTTTTTCTTCATATTCAATTAAGAAAGCACTGATTAAGAATTCATAATAAACCATTGCACAGTGAGAAATTGGCCTGGGGTTCCAAGGTGACAATGACAGACTTTCATTGGGAGAACCCTAACGAAGACAATAGATCCTGACCTAACAGAGAACATAAAGCAATACATAGAGACAAATCCATCTATCCATTCATTCTGCAGCACTGACTGAGGGTCCACTGTATACAATGGGAAAAGAAAAACATGTCCCTTGGTTCATGGGCAAGGATGGCAACAGGTTTTTCATTGCTGAACATTCTATATTTCATTTTGTAATTTTAATATCTGTGGCGTATGTATTTATGGAGTACATGAGATTCGCTCTAATAAGGTGTGGTGAGTTCCAGAGTTGAACCAGGAAAACCACATGGCCACAAGGTGGCAGTAGCGCACAGTGAGTTTATTCAGGCATTGCTTTGACAGATTTGCCAGCAGGTCAAGTCCCTCATGGCATGAGACCATCCAGAGGTCATGGGTGCAGGAGCCACTACCTAGAAGGGGAAGAGGGCAAGGGAAATTCTGGGGAAGACAGGGCTTATGTGTTCAGGTGATGTGTCTGAGCAGCACAGTGGGAAATCTGGGTCAGAGAGCTTTGAAGAGCAGAAGATGCTTGGGGTCTTTTACAGCAATAGAGTTTATTTTACCTATGGTTAGCAGATTTGGGGCACACTTTTGATAGGTATCCAAAGCCAGCAGGCTCTAAATGGATAAAAGTCTGCTTATTTGGGCCTTGATTAAAACAATTAGTTGTGTAAAAATTTGAGTTGAGTGCCAGTGGGCTTTTGAGCTAACGGTCCCAGCCTGCTGTGAGAAGTATACAATCTAGAGGCCAAAATAAAAATAAAATAAAAGGGTCATCTTTGGTTCATTTATGTAACATGTGGTCAACTGATCCTTAGTCCATGGGCATTGCAGACTAGTGAGTGAGTCAAACACACCTACTCATCCATCCATTCACACCACAAGCATTGACTGAGTTCCTCCATCTCTGAATGCTATCACATGGGGCATGGAGGATACAGAAATAAAGACGATGTCTTGAAGGAAATCATACTCCATTGAATAAGTCCAGATTTTAGTCTAAGTACAGACAGCAGGAGTTAATATAGAAGGGGAACTCTGAATGACACACGTCGCATCAGCAGAGGAGTGGGAGAATAACATGAAGTTTCCTAGAGGGAGTGGCAACCAAGCTGACTCTCGAAGGATAAGCGAGAGACAGCCCAGCGGATATGCTGGGAAAAGATTTTGTAAACTGAGGGGCCTGCATGTAACAAGGCTCCCATGCTGTGGGGACAGCAGCTGAGTTTGGTAGAGCTTTGGGTTGAAAAACAGAAAGAGTGAGACATTAGGCTGTGTGTGCAGGCAGAGCTAGATAAGGCAGGACCTGTGGGATGCACTAAGAAGTGGAACCAGTGAAAGCATTAAAGCATGGCAGTGTAGACAGTTCTCCCTGACTGTGGAGAAAGGGAGAGTGGATGCTAGAATCCCAGATGGGAAGAAAGTACTGTCATCCAGGTGCCGGATGCTGATGGCCAGAGACAAAGAGGCACAGAGAGAAGAACCAGGCTGGGGTATGGTGAGGAGATGGGATTAGAGTCCTGCTTAGAAAGTACAAGTCAAGGGTCTTTAGTTCCCAACCATGTGCGTTCCTCCCGACCCGGATATCCAGAAGAGCTCTGCACACACTCATTGCATGCTGAACTGAGGGGTGATCTGCAATTGCTGGGGTGTTGTAGGAAGAGCATCCAGGCAGAGGGAAGGGCTTAGGGTGAGGGCCAGCCTGGCTGCTTCAGGACCATGTGGAGACCAACACACTGAGGTCACTCTAATAGGAGATGGGGTCTGAGTGTGGGATAATGGAGGGCCACTGTGCAGACTTGGGAGCTTATGAGGGGTTGCACAGAGTGGGGGGCTCTTCTCACTTGCTATTTCAAGGGAGCACACTGGCTGAGAGAGGGCAGGGGGAAGGGGAAGTAATTTAGGTAATTGAAAGCAAGAAGAGGTGGTGTACTTGACAGGTGGAGGTACAGGAGTGAGAAGTCTCAGTTGCTTTTAACATTGAAGATAAAGGACTGATTATAGGTGGCAAAAGAGAGATGTCAAGGAAGATGCCAACATGTTCTCTTGAGCATGTAGAAGGATGAAGATGTCGCTAACTGATATGGGTAAGACAGCCAGGGGGTGGGTTTGGAAAAGAAGCCTTCACATGCCTCTTCCCACACTCTGGGACCCAGCCCCATAGATTTCAGATCCACCTCAGCGTCCTCACAGTTGCAGTTTGCTGTGCCTGAAACAGTTCCTAACCTTCCTTAATTATGTGCCTGTTTTTTCCAGTCACCTTTCAAATCCCTGGTTAGTTGCTGCTTCTGAAATCTTTTCTGACTCACCCTGCTCTCGGCTAGGTTAGGTTGCTGTGACTTACTGTGTTCACATGCATTATGAAAGCCTACAGGCAGCCTGCCATCTTAAACCCATGCTACTCCTGGGAAGAGATTTCACTTCTTACTGCCTCCAGTTGCCTCATCTGTGAAAAGGGTCTAATTATAGCACCAACTCACAGAGAAGTTATATCACACACCATATATATCATATAATGTATCCTATATGACCAAATCTAATGTGAGCCATTTCCCCCAAATTACTCCTAATAATGAAATAGTCTAAGTTCTCAAATTGGGCAGAAGGAAAGTTAACATGTGCTAGGAAATTCTACTGATAAGTCAGGGAGTTGCCTTAGTGATGACAAATACTCTGAAGTCTGCTCCTTTCATCCTCTCTTGCATGGGGCTTTCTTTCCTTACCTGCTTTGAGAGTGATTTATCTTTTAGTGCTGTGGATAACTAAGGATAAGGAGCTTATCATTAGGTTTTCCTTGTAAAAATAGATTTCCTGTGAAATGCTATGCAATTGCTGAGGAGTGATTTACTTCTAATTATGTGGTCACTTTTAAAATAGGTGTAATGTGATACTGAGAAAAATGTATGTTTTGTGGATTTGGGGTGGAGAGTTCTGTAAATATTTGCTAAGTTTACTTGTTCCAGGTCTGAGTTCAAGGTTTAAATAAAATATTGGTTAGCTGCTTGTTTGTTATTTTCATCCCTTATTCCTTCCAGTCTCCATTGTTAAGCACAATTATTGGCATAAAAGAGGGTTTTAACACCCATTTCTAGACTACATTCTAGCCTGGGCAATAGAACAAGAATCTCGTTCTCTCTCCCTCTTTCTCTTCCTCTTTCTTTCTCTCTTACATTCTTTGTTTTTTTTCTTTCTTTCACTCTTTCTTTCTTTCTTCTTTTCTCTCTTTTTCTCTCTTTCAAATAAATAAATAAATAAAAATAAAAAATAGATTTCCTGTTTTCCAGGCCTCTTATCCCTGAGTTAGAGAGTAGATAGCATAGGATGGTGTTTATTTATTGCACCTTTTATTTTACCCCACAAGGAGTCCCTGTTTTGTATGATGAGGTAAAACAGAGGAGACTGGATGTATTTCTCTGAATTAAAATGCCTTCTAGATAATGGAGATGTCTTCCAGAATTGAAAATTGTTTTGTCTCCTCTTACGGAGGAGTGGAATACATTTTATGTAATTTTTGTTCGTTTTATTTTTCAGTGGCAGCCCTCTGTCCAAATCTGGCCCACCGTCTATGTTTGCAAATTCGGTTTTATTGGAACACAGCCATGCTCACTCATTTTCAGATTGTCTTAGTTTCCTCTGGCTGCTGTAACAAATTAGCACAAACTGAATGGTTTATAGCAGAGGTTTTTCAGAAAGCCTGAAGTCCAAAATCAAGGCGTGGCCAAGATTGGGTCCTTCTAGGGGCTCTGGGGGAGAATCCGTTTTACATCTCTTTCCCAGTTGCTGTGGCTGTGGTAGAAACACCACTTCTCTGCCTCTGTGGTCACAGAGACTTTTTGTGTGTGTATGTGTCTTTGAGATGGAGTCTTGCTCTGTGGCTCACTGCAACCTCTGCCTCCCTGGTTCAAGCAATTATCCTGCCTCAGCCTCCCGAGTAGTTGTGACTACAGGTATGCACCACCATGCCTGTCTAATTTTTGTATTTTTAGTAGAGACGGGGTTCACCATATTGACCAGGAAGGTCTCGATTTCTTGATCTTGTGATCTGCCTGCCTCAGCCTCCAAAAGTGCTGGGATTGCAGGTGTGAGCCACCACGCCTGGCCTGTCCTCTCCTCTTATAGGAACATCTGTCATTGGATTTAGACTCCATCCTAAATGCAGCATGTTTTCATCTCTAGATTCTTTACTAATTATATCTACAATGACCGTACTTCCAAATCAGGTCACATCTGTGCATACTGGAGCTTAGGCTTTGAAGACATCTTCTTCAGGTGGACACAAATGAGCCCACAACAGGTTGCTAAGTCTGGAGCCACTAGATTCATTTCTTGGCCTACTAAGTGTAGGAGAGGGCACTGCAGATTGGAAGCATCTGGGAATACTGCAAACTCTGAGAGCAGGGACTTGGCTGCTGTTTTTTAATGTTGTGCCCCTTGTGTGGCATATAAGACAAGAACTAGAGGCATTTGCTGCATTCAGAAAGAATAACTGGCTGAGCGATTCACGCTATGTATGGTCTCTGCACTGGACACTGGAAAAACTGTTGGAATTTGTATAAATGGGCTTTGTTTCTTTATGGAATACATAATGTGATCAAGGACATGAACCAAAGCATAAAAATAAATTAAGAGATAAACATGGAATGCCCTTCTGTATTTAAACAGCAAACTCTAAGCAAGTAAAATATGCTATTTGGGTCACATTAAAAAAACGCACAAATCCATATATTGCACAAACTCCTCAGAAGATTGGCCCTCAGTAGCTCTTTGGTAACCACCAAATTCTGCCCAGTGTTTAATTAAAGAATCAAATAAGACCTTGACAAGTTGTTGTACGACAGGGCTCTAATTTCATAGCCTTATTGATCACACGCCCTAATTTAAGGAATGCTTTCCTGGCAAGGAGCATGAACCCTAAGGAATGTTTTTGAAAATATCTAAAATTCTTGGATGAGAAAATGAAACTCCATAGCCTGAGCCACTCTGGTTTCACCCTTGCATGGCTGTGATAGACGTGGGCTCTTCCTTCTGTATCCACCCTGGTCCTCTTTCATCATCCCCACACAGTGGCCAGGTGAGCTTTCCAAAATGCAAATATGATCTTGTCTTCACTCCCTGCTTAGATCCTTTCGATTTGTTTCCCTTTGCTCTTATGACTTTGGGCAGTGCTGTGACCCTGGAGTTTGCATTTAAGATACAGCCAGTCTCTCTAGCATGACCCTAATGGCCACAGGCTGCACCCCATATCTGATTCCTCCTTGATCTTTTCCAGAGCGGACCTAAGTTTTGTGAGGTCTGAAGCACTTCACATAGTGTGGACTCTACTTAAGAAAATGAAGACGAGATTGCAAATACACAACGGAGTCGAGGACTTGGAGGAGTTCTGTGTGAAATGGGGCTCTTGAAGCTCAATCTCCACATCCACTCCATGGTGAGTCCACCTGGTCGTGCTCCCAACTGTTCCTCACCCACAAGACCTTAGGGGACATGCCACGCTCCTTTCAGGAAAGTTCTGCCCGTTTCTCTTAATCTAGTGGACTTCTCTTCCCTCTCAGATGTCAGCTGAGGCCTTACTTCCTCAGGGAAGACAAAGGAAACCAGAGGGAAGGTGATATGGTTGGCCTGTGTCCCCATCCAAAATCTCATCTTGAGTTGTAATCTCCATAATCCCCACGTGTCAAGGGAGAGACCAGGTGGAGGTGACTGAATCATGGGGGCGGTTTCCCCTATGCTGATCTCATGATAACAAGTGAGCTCTCATGAGATCAGATGATTTTGTAAGTATTTGGTAGTTCCTCCTGTGTTCATTCTCCTTCCTGCTGCCTTGTGAAGAACGTGCCTGCTTCCACTTCACCTTCCACCATGACTGTAAGTTTCCTGAGGCCTCCCCAGTTATGCTGAACTGTGAGTCAATTAAACCTCTTTCCCATAAATATATATATATGTTTATTTATATATATAGTTTTATTTATATATATGGGCTCAATATTATACACACACACACACACACACACACACACACACACACGGTAGTTTGCTGCACCATCAACCTGTCATCTACATTAGATATTTCTCCTAATGCTCTCCCTCCCCTAGCCCCCCACCCCGTGACAGGCCCCAGTATGTGATGATCCCCTCCCTGTGTCCATGTGTTCTCATCGGTCAACTCCCACTTATGAGTGAGAACATGTGGTGTTTGGTTTTCTGTTCCTGTGTTAGTTTGCTGAGAATGATGGTTTCCAGTTTCATCCAAATTACCCAGTCTCGGGCAGTTCTTTATAGCAGTGTCAAGACAGAGTAGTACAGAAGGTAAACATCCTACAGGCCCAGAGCACCTGTCAGCCAGGTAAGCAGGTGAACAGGGACCGACACTGCTAGCTCACACCTGGATGGAGATTAGGAACAGGAAGCAGTGGAAGTCCCTGCCTTTTGTTGTCCAGTTTGCATCCTACCTGGATCACTTCCACCTCTTGGGGCCCTCTCAGGCTCATTGGATCCATGACATGTCAGGCTGCGATCTCACACCTCCTCTGTGGCTCTTGGATTTGTGTCTGTTTCTCCTCTAGACCATAGGCTCAGTGAAGGCGGATGCCTGGCTTGTTTGTGCTCAGCCTATTCTTCACAGAGCCTAGAACATAGTTGGCACTCAGTACATATTCAGTGAAACACGAATGAACCAGGGGTCTGTGTCTCATTACAGGACAGGGTGGAGAACTCCAAAAACCCACAGGATAATTCTGACTTGTTGTGAGAGTGTCTTCTGGCCTTATGAAACACGGGAGGGCAGGAGGAGTAGGCTCTAGAGACTGCTGCCTTCCCCTCTCACGTTGTTCAGAGTAGTTCCTGGAGTGTGGAGACAGCCTGTACCTAGAGAGAATTTCCATTTCTGGGCACTCATTATTGTCTGTGGTGCTTTGTCAAAAACATGCTTCAGGAGTCTTATTATTCCTTATTTTCTAATTCTAACAAAACCACCCTGCGAATCCTTCCAGAAGTGACCGCAGGCAGATTTAAACTGAGAGATGGCCCAGAAAATAAGTACCTGGAGGTAAGAAACTCCCACCTTTAGCTCTCAAGAAATGGATATGTTGGTTTCTTATACTTTTAGGTTTAATATCTGCAAAGTGTACATCACACTTTCCCCAACTTCAAGCACAGCCCAGAGCCTGTGGCTTTCTCTTTTATCTTGGTTTTATTTTTGTTTCAGCTATTAACATTGACTTTTTTCATCTGATTCTGGTCATAGTAATGCATGTATGTGTACAAGACACAGTTTTGAAGTTTCTTGCATCAGGGTGTTAATTGTTTTCTAAGTTCCAATTAAAATGTGCTAATGGGAAATGAAGAATCTAAGAGTCTGATACAGTTGCTAAGTATTTTCTGTCTGTTCTTGGTCAAATGGCACCATCATTTTTGGGCTGATACAGCCAAATCTGAGCCAGCTGGAAATGCAAAACTCATCCACTGACAAATGTCACTCTAAAAGTGAACCAAGGTTGTAATCATTTTTAAAAGCCAATTCAGCTCACAGCTGCCCCGCCTGGGAGCTGTAAGCCAGAAAATACACTTGTGGCATTCGGATCTAGTTGGTAATTGTTAAGACATATCCTACCTGGAGTACACTAAAGGCAAAAGGATTTATACAAGTTTTGGGGGTGGGCTACAGTATAAGAGCCAAAATGTTTATGATGTAGGCTCTGAAGCTCTGACTTAAGTGCCCACTTTAACTCTTACTGGTAGTGAAATCTTGGGTAATACCTTGGAACTTTAGATTCCTCTTACTAACATGCTGATGATACATTTCCTCAGGATTCTGAGAATTACATTACATAGATGAGTTTTGTGGCAAAGTTCGCTTCAAATGAGGCTCAAGAAACACCACTTATTGTTTCTATTTGTTGTTCTTGTTATGACCATTCTTTGTAAAGTGATGAATCCACCGTGCAATCTATCACATTGATGTCAGTTTCTGTACTAGGAAAAAGTATTTCCCTCCAAAGTGGTTTGCATCATTTTGCAGTGTTCATGCCAATAGTATTGACATTATTGCACTCATTTTTATTATCAGCAGAAAGATTGCCATTTGCTTCTGTTGGGATATTTTAGGAAGCCCTTATGAATAGTTCACTTTTGTAGAGGTTTCTGAAGCCCACTGATCTCACAGGTGTTTTTAATTGATTTTGTTTCTCTGTACTCTTGGGTACCCAAGAGTCTTGGGCTTGGAAATTCATAGATGAGCTTCTAAATGAGCTGGTTTCCAGAAAAGGACAGGAATTTTTAAAATACTACCCAATTAGCTTTTCCCTTAGTTAAAAGTGGGCCCCCTTACATGTGATGGTCGCAGGGGACAAATATCCTTTAGCAAAATATGTCACTGATAAACTAGACCCTGTAGAGAACTCGTTCATGTATCTAAAACTGAAAGCAAGTTGCAATGTTAGCTATAGCTACTAGGGCCGACTACATGGTCAGGGGCAAGTGCACAAAATAAATCAAACAGTTGCTGAAATAGATCTCTAAAATGGCACTTTCTGTTGGCCTAATCAAAGCTCAGTGGAAAATATATCTTAAAATAGGCCAGGACAAAATCTCTCCAAATAAGGAGGTGAGAAGAATTTGCATACAAAACAAAGGTGGCATGGCTTCCAAATGCAAAGGAAAATGGTTTCCTTCTGACTCTGTCATTCCAGTTCACAAATGGACACCTGTACTACATTTTCAGCCTATTTATTATCATCCCCATCACTATCACCATCACCAGTGTCATCATTGCTGTGATTTATTAGGCACTTGTATTTACCAGGCAAAATGCTGGACATAACATATGTTGTATCTCATTTAATTCTTCAATAAGCCTATAAGGTAAACCCTTGGGACTCAGAGAAGAAAATAGCAAACTGTGGTCACAAAACTAGTCAGAGGTGGAGTTAGGACCTGAATCCAGCTCTGTGACTTCTAATCTCTACATTTGTAATCATCACATTATCTGGTTATTATCTCATACAAAATCTGCAAAGTTTAAATTTGAAGCCCCTGGAAGACAGGCTGAGACTTTCTTGCATACTTTTAGCCTCCCTGTTCTTTTCTTTTCTTATTTATTTACTTACTCATTGGTGGGAAGTGTTATGGGATGGCATTGTCTTGGTCTCCACAGTACCAGTTCTCATCAAATGCTAGTCCTCTTCCGTTTTTGCCCTCTCCATGCTATGGTCTGTCCTTTCCAGCCCTACTTGGCTCAGGAGGCTGATCTTGGGGACTGTATTCCCTGGCATTCCTTGCTGGTTGACTTCTTGTTGGAGTTGGACACTGAGAACCACCTGCAGCAGATCTGATGCCAGGAGGAGAGAGATGGGGCATTGCTCCTGCTCCTGCTTGGTTTCACACTGTGCGTCAGCTCTGATTGCATTCATCTCAGACTGAAGGTCCTGCCAGGTGGTCCCTTCTCCACTGCTCCAGCTCTTATTGGCTTCAATTACACTCTTTTCTCCTTCCCTTGTCCCCTCTGGCTGAACGTTCGTAATAACTTCTCACTGCTGCTGGTCTTTGGGTGCCTCTTTATCTCTTCTTTATTCCTAAAGCCCTGTGACACCTCTGAACAGATTACTTTTCATTAGAATTTCTTTATTGTAGCATCTGAGGTGGCCTCTAAACTTGGGAGTCCTTGCTGATAGGCCAAAAGACTCAGAAGAGTCTTCACCCTAGCTTTGAATTAAATAATATGGCCTGACCTAAGACAAATCAGAACGTTACAGTCCCCAGTGCAGAAGATGGGTTCTAGTCTGAGATGGGCACAGATCTAGAAAGCCAACAAATAAGAGACCTCAGCTAGAAATGCTGGTATAGAGGCAAATTCCTGTTGGATTGGAATCTAATAGATATAAGGTTCAGAGCTGCAGGTCATCAGAAGAGAAAAATGATCTGAGCATGGACCTTACTCAGAGAAAGTGGAACCAAAAGAGGGAAAAGGGAAAAGGTTGTGATGACCTTATGTGAACCACTGGATCAAGCCATACCTGAAGCCAGACATCCCTAAGCATTTTAATTACATGAGCTACCACAACTCTTTGTTTTTTTTTTTCTGTTTTTTTTTGTTTTTCATGTGAAACCCAAGGAGTTCTAACTACAGTGTGTATATGTGTAGGAGGAATAGGCTCTTTAAAACAAAAACAAAAACAAAAAATTAATACAGCTAGTCATCTTCTTTAAAAATACAAGTAGACACTTTCGACCTATGTTTTCAGGAGTTTCATCTTGCATCTTTCTAGTGAGGAATCTTGCCCTTCACTGCTCTTCCTGTCTAACCCAGAGTCTTAAGATAGCAGTACCTTTATGATTACATATAGGATTATACTCCAGGGTTCCTTCTGAGCTGATGGCTCACTTCCTCGGAAACAGCTGTTGTCTCTGAATATGCCTCTGCCTACTCTGCCTGATGAAATGTTGCTTGTGCATAGCTAGGTCTAAGGCACGTTGTGAGCATGTGTTAATGAAATACAAATTTTTCAAAATATGTTAAGGCTTATGTTTCCTAACTGAAACATTAACATTTGTAAAGTAACGAAGAATTGAACAGAGCAACTGTTATCTGTCCAAAAGGCATTTGTGATCTGACAGTGGGTAAACAGCATGGTGAGTGTCCTGGAGCTGGGATGCAAATTAGCAGTTCTTAAAGCAGCATTTTCCAAGTGTCAGGAAGGTTGGGAATGTTGATGCAATGGGAATGCCTGGACTAGACATGGCATTAAATACCTTGTGTAATATAGTGAGTAACAGAGCTGCTTTGTAAATGTACTGTTTCTGCTGGATCTTTATTTGAATGTTGCTTCTGTTTCTTATTGAAAACATGATTGATACCTTTTATTTATATTAAGTGATGCCACCTCTCTTTTTATGGTAGAGTTGTAAATGTCACTTTCTAAATAAGTATATTTAAGTTTTCTTTTGTGATTGTATTCAAATCCAAGTTTTAAGTAAACAATAACATGGATATCAGACAGGCATCAATTGGTAGAAGATACATATTTAACAATTTATTGCAAAGAATTGGCTTTTGTAACTGTGGGAGCAGCTAAGCAAATCTGAAATCCTCAGGGCAGGACCTCAGGAATTGCAGGCTGAAACTCTTAGGTGGGAGAAGCTCCTGTTCCTGAGTGGAATTTATTTGCTCAGGGGAGCCTTAGCCCTATCTTAAGATCTTTCAGTTGATTGGATCAGACCCACCTAGATTATGTATGATAATCACCCTTACCTAAAGTCAACTGATATTTGGATTGTAGTCACATCTATGAAGTACCTTTATAGCAACTCCTAGATTAGTGTTTGTTTGCATGGCCGGGGAAGATAGCTTTACCAACTGTATGCACCCAAAATGTCATTACACCCTGTGATGCAAAAATATGCCCAAATATCTTAACACTTTGTGAATGACAGATTTAAAAACAATGACTTAGCCTAGTTAAGAGAGGTGAAGAAGAAAAAAGATATGCCCAAGGTTACCTAGAAAGTAAGTAGTTATCTGACATAACCAAAAATAGAATGAAATCCTCATGATTCCTGGTCATTTATTTTAATACTTGGTGTGTGGTGAATTCCAGCATTAAGGAGGCAGGCTGGACAAAAGGTCAATGTCACCAGCCAAAAGGTGGAAAACGTACCAATGGGTTATCGAAGAGACAACATCAATGTGCTTTTCCAAGATGAATACAATCTCAGTTATTTTGCATTGCATTAAAAATTCTTTCAGTAGATGCTGAAAAGGCCTTTAATAAAATTCAACACCCCTTCATGCTAAAAACTCTCAATAAATTAGGTATTGATGGAATGTATCTCAAAATAATAGGGAGCAGTTTATGACCAACCCACAGCCAATATATACTGAATGAGCAAAAGCTGGAAGCATTCTCTTTGAAAACTGGCATAAGACAAGGATGCCCTGTCTCACCACTCATAGTATTGGATGTTCTGGCCAGGGCAATTAGGCAAGAGAAAGAAATAAAGAGCATTCAAATAGGGAGAGAGGAAGTCAAATTGTCTCTGTTTTCAGATGACATGATTGTATATTTAGAAAAACTCATCCTCTCCACCCATAATCTCCTTAAACTGATAAGCAATTTCAGCAAAATGTCAGGATACAAAATCAATGTGCAAAAATCACAAGCATTCCTATACACCAATAATGGCCAAACAGAGAACAAAATCATGAGTGAACTCCCATTCACAATTGCTACAGAGATAATAAAATACCTAGGAATACAACTAACAAGGGATGTGAAGGACCTTTTCAAGGAGAACCACAAACCACTGCTCAAGGAAATAAGAGAGGACACAAACAAATGGAAAAATATTCCATGCTCATGAATAGGAAGAATCAGTTAAGAAAATAGGCATACTGCCCAAAGTAATTTATAGATTCAGTACTATCCCCATCAAGCTACCATTGACTTTCTTCACAGAATTAGAAAAAAACACCTTAAATTTTATATGAAACCAAAAAAAGCCTGTATAGTCAAGATGATCCTAAGAAAAAAGAACAAAGCTGGAGGCATCACCCTACCTGACTTCAAACTATACTACAAGGCTCCAGTAACCAAAACAGATATATAGAACAGAGGCCTCAGAAATCATGCCACATGTCTACAACCATCTGATCTTTGACAAACTTGACGAAAACAAGCAATGGGGAAAGGATTTCCTATTTAATAAATGGTGTTGGGAAAACAGGCTAGCCATATGCAGAAAACTGAAACTGGACCCCTTTCTTACACCTTATACAAAAATTAACTCAAGGTGGGTTAAACACTTATATGTAAGACCTAAAACCATAAAAACCCTAGAAGAAAACCTAAGCAATACCATTCAGGACAGAGCCATGGGCAAATAATTCATGACTAAAACTCCAAAAGCAATGGCAACAAAAGCTAAAATTGACAAATGGGATCTAATTAAACTAAAGAGCTTCTGCACAGCCTAAGAAATTATCATCAGAGTGAACAGGCAAGCCATAGAAGGGGAGAAAATTTTTGCAATCTATCCATCTGACAAAGGGCCAATAATATGCAGAATCTACAAAAACCTTAAACAAATTTACAGGAAAAACACAAACAACCCATCAAAAAGTGGGCAAAGGATATGAACAGACACTTCTCATAAGAAGACATTTACGTGGCCAACAAACATCACTGCTCATTACAGAAATGCAAATCAAAACCACGATGAGGTACCATCTCACACCAGTTAGAATGGCAGTCATTAAAAAGTCGAGAAACAACAGATGCTGGAGAGGATGTGGAGAAATAGGAATGCTTTTACACTGTCGTTTGGAGTGTAAATTAGTTCAACTATTGTGGAAGACAGTGTGGCGATTCCTCAAGGATCTAGAACCAGAAATACCATTTGACCCAGCAATCCCATTACTGGGTATATACCCAAAGGATTATAAATCATTCTATTATAAAGACACATGCACACATATATTTATTGTAGCACTATTCACAATAGCAAAGACTTGGAACCAACCCAAATGCCCATCAGTGACAGACTGGATAAAGAAAATGTGTCACATATACACTGTAGAGTACCCTGCAGCCATAAAAAAGGATGAGTTCATGTCATTTGCAGGGAAATGGATGAAGCTGTA
>CAUYLG010074804.1:0-30693 GCA_963573385.1 Cacajao melanocephalus
AGAACGATTTATAGTTCTTTGGGTATATACCCAGTAATGGGATTGCTGGGTAAAATGGAATTTCTATTTCTAGATCCTTGAGAAATCACCACACTGTCTTCCACAATGGTTGAACTAATTTACACTCCCACCAACTGTGTAGGAGTGTTCCTATTTCTCCACATCCTCTCTAGCATCTGTTGTCTCCAGATTTTTAAATGATCACCATTCTAACTGGTGTGAGATGGTATCTCAATGTGGTTTTCATTTGCATTTCTCTAATGACCAGGGATGATGAGCATTTTTTCATATGTTTGTTGGCCTCATATATGTCTTCTTTTGAGAAGTGTCTGTTCATATCCTTTGTCCACTTTTGAATGGGTTTGTCTTTTTCTTGTAACTCTGTTTCAGTTCTTTGTAGATTCTGGATATTAGCCCTTTATCAGATTGGTAGATTGCAAATATTTTTTTCCCATTCTATTGGTTGCCAGTTCACTCTAACGATGGTTTCTTTTGCTGTACAGAAGCTCTGAATTTTAATTAGATCCCATTTGTGTATATTGACTTTTGTTGCCATTGTTTTCGGTGTTTTAGTCATGAAGTCCTTACCTATGCCTATGTCCTGGATGGTTTTGCCTACATTTTCTTCTAGTGTTTTTATGGTGTTAGGTTTTATGTTTAAATCTTTAATCCATCTGGAGTTAATTATAGCATAAGGTGACAGGAAGGCATCCTGTTTCTGCTTTCTGCATATTGCTAGCCAGTTTTTCCAACACCATTTATTTAACATAGAGTCCTTTCCCCATTGCTTGTTTTTCTTGGGTTTGTCAAAGATCAGATTGTTGTAGGTGTGGTGTTGCTTCTGGTGCCTCTGTTCTGTTCCTTTGGTCTATGTCTCTATTTTGGCACCAGTACCATGCTGTTTTGATTATTATAGCCTTGTAGTATAGTTTGAAGTCTGGCAGTGTGATGCCTCCAGCTTTGTTCTTTTTGCTTAGGATTGTCTTGGCTATGTCGGCTCTCTTGTGATTCCATATGAAGTTTAAAGTGTTTTTTCCAGTTCTGTGAAGAGGGTCATTGGTAGCTTGATGGGGATAGCATTGAATCTACAGATTACTTTGGGCAGTATGGCCATTTTGACGATATTAATTCTTCCTAACCATGAGCATGGAATGTTTTTCCATCTGTTTGTGTCCTCTCTTACTGCGTTGAGCAGTGGTTTGTAGTTCTCCTTGAAGAGGTCCTTCACATCCTTTGTTAGTTGTATTCCTAGATATTTTATTCTCTTTGTAGTAATTGTGAATGGGAGTTCGCTCTTGATTTGGATCTCTGTTTGTCTGTTATTGATATATAGGAATGCTTGTGATTTCTGCACATTGATTTTGTATCCTGAGACTTTGCTGAAGTTGCTTATCAGTTTGAGAAGATTTTGGGCTGAGACAATGGGGTCTTGTAGATATACAATTGTGTCATCCGCAAATAGAGACAGTTTGACTCCCTCCTTTCCTATTTGAATACCCTTTATTTCTTTTTATTTCCTGACTGCTCTGGCTCGAACTTCCAATATTGTATTGAATAGGAGTCATGTGAGAGGGCATCCTGATTTCAAAGGGAATTCTCCCAGCTTTTGCTTGTTCAGTATGATATTGGCTGTAGGTATGTCATAAATGGTTTTTATCATTTCATGATATGTTCCATTGGTGCCTAGTTTAATGAGAGTTTTTGCATGAAGAGCTGTTGAATTTTGCTGAAGGGTTTTCTGCATCTATTGAGATAATCCTGTAGTTTTTGTCTTTGGTCCTGTTTATGTGATGGATTACGTTTACGGATTTGCATATGTTGAACCAGACTTGCATCCCCAGGATGAAGCCTACTTGATCATGATGGATAAGCTTTTTGATGTGCTGTTGCAATTGGTTTGCCAGTATTTTATTGAAGATTTTTACGTCAGTGTTCATCATGGATATTGGCCTGAAGTTTTCTTTTTTAGTTGAGTCTCTGCCTGGTTTTGGTATCAGGATAATGTTGGTCTCATAAAATGAGTTAGGGATGATTCCCTCCTTTTGTATTGTTTGATACAGTTGTAGAATAAATGGAACAAGCTCCTCTTTGTACGTCTGGTAGAATTTGGCTGTGAACCCATCTGGACCTGGACTTTTTTTGGTTGGTAGGCTATTGATTTCTGCCTCTACTTCAGCCTTGTTATTGGTCTATTCAGGGTTTCAACTTCCTCCTGGTTTAGTCTTGGTAGAGTACAAGCGTCCAGGAATTTATCCATTTCTTCCTGGTTTATGTGCATAGAGCTGTTTATAGTAATCTCTGATGGTAGTTTGTATTTCTGTTGGATCAGTGGTGATATCCCCTTTATAGTTTTTTATTGCATCTATTCAATTCTTCTCTCTTTTCTTTTTTATTAGTCTGGGTAGTGGTCTATTTTGTTGATCTTTTCAAAAAACCAGCTCCTGGATTTATTGATTTTTTGAAGAGTTTTTTGTGTCTCTATCTTCATCAGTTCAGCTCCGATCTTAGTTATTTCTTGTCTTCTGCTAGCTTTTGCGTTTTTTTTTTTTATCTTCCTCCTCTATGTCTTTCAATTTTGATGATAGGGGGTCAATTTTAGATCTTTCCTTGTTTCTCATGTGGGCATTTATTAGTATAAATTTCCCTCTCGACACTGCTTTAAGGTTGTCCCAGCGATTGTGGTAAGTTGGGTCTTCATTCTGATTGGTTCTGAAGAACATCTTAATTTCTGCCTTCATTTCATTGTTTATCCAGTCAACAGTCAGAAGCAAGTTATTCAGTTTCCATGTGTTTGTGAGGGTTTCAGTGTGTTTCTTAATCCTGAGTTCTAGTCTGATTGTGCTCTTGTCTGATAGGCTCTTTGTTGATGTTAGCTAGTTGTTTTGCCCGTTAGTTGACACAGTTTCTTCATTGTGTCAATGCTCTTTACCATTTGGTATGTTTTTGGAGTGGCTGGTACTGGTCGTTCCTTTCTATGTTTAGTACTTCTTTCAGGAGCTCTTGTAAAGCAGGCCTGGTGGCGATGAAATCTCTGAGCAATTGCTTGTTCATAAAGGATTTTATTTCTCCTTCGCTTATGAAGCTTAATTTGGCTGGATATGAAATTCTAGGTTGAAAGTTCTTTTCTTTAAGGATGTTGAATATTGGTCCCCACTCTCTTCTGGCTTGTAGGGTTTCTGCTGAGAGATCCACCTTGAGTCTAATGGGCTTCCCTTTGTGGGTAACCCGACCTTTCTCTCTGGCTGCCCTTAGCATTTTTTTCCTTCATTTCAACCCTGGGGAATCTGATGATTATGTGCCTTGGAGTTGCTCTTCTTGAGGAATATCTTTGTGGTGTTCTCTGTATTTCCTGGACTTGAATGTTGGCCTGCCTTGCTAGGTTTGGGAAGTTCTCCTGGATAATATCATGAAGAGGGTTTTCCAGCTTGGATTCATTCTCTGTCACATTCAGATACACCTATCAAACCTGGATTAGGTCTTTTCACATAATCCCATATTTCTTGGAGGCTTTGTTCATTTCTTTTTACTCTTTTTTCTCTAATCTTGCCTTCTCATTTTATTTCATTCAGTTGATCTTCAATCTCTGATATGCTTTCTTCTATGTGGTTGATTCAGCTATTGAATCTTGTGTATGCTTTGTGAAGTTCTTGTGTTGTGTTTTTCAGCTCCATCAATTCATTTAAATTCCTCTCTAAGCTGTTTCTTCTCATTAGCACTTCATCAAACCCTTTTTCAAGGTTCTTAGTTTCTTTGCATTGGTTACAAGATGACCTTTTAGCTCAGAGAAGTTTGTTATTACCCACCTTCTGAAGCCTATTTCTGCCAATTTATCAGATTCATTCTCCACACAGCCTTTTTCCCTTGCTGGTGAGGAGCTGTGAACCCTTGGAGGAGGAATGGCGTTCTAGTTTTGGGTATGTTCGTCCTTTTTGTCCTGGTTTCTTCCCATTTTTGTGGATTTATCTACCTGTGGTCTTTGTAGTTGGTGACTTTCAGATGAGGTCTCTGAGTGGACATCCTTTTTGTTGCTGATGAAGTTATTTCTTTCTGTTTTTCAATTTTCCTTCTAACAGTCTGGCCTCCCTGCTATAGGACTCCTGGAGGTCCACTCCAGGCCCTGCTTGCCTGGGGATCACCTGCAGTGGCTGCAGAACAGTCAGGGTTGCTGCCAGTTTCTTCTTCTGTTATCTTTGTCCCAGAAGGATACCTGCCTGATGTCAGCCTGAGCTCTCCTTTATGAGGTTTCTCTTTGGTTATCCAGGAGTTGGGGAGCTGCTTGAGGAGAAAATCTGTCCCTTATGGGAGCTCAAGTGCTGAGCTGTGAGCTCCATTGTTCTGTTCAGAGCTGCTGTGCAGGTATGTTTAAGTCTGCTGCAGAGGAACTCATAATTTCGTTTTTTCCCCAAGTGCTCTGTTCCGGGAAGGTGGGGCTTCATTTATAAGTTCCTATCATTCTGCTGCCTTTTTTCAGAGATGCCCTGCCCAGCGAGGAGGTAGCCTAGTCACAGTCTGCCAGCAGAGGCATTGCTGAGTCGCCATGGGCTCTGCCCAGCTGCTGTGTGAACTTCCTTGCAGTTTTGTTTATAGGGGTATAGTTAGAACTGCCTTGGTAATGGCTGTCTGCATCAGTAATGGTGGACTGTCTCTGTAATGGCAGACTGCCTCGGTAATGGTGGACTGCCTCAGTAATGGTGGACTGTCTCTGTAATGGCAGATTGCCTCGGTAATGGTGGACTGCCTCAGTAATGGTGGACTGCCTCAGTAATGGTGGACTGCCTCGGTAATGGTGGGCGTCCCTCCCCCCACAGAGCTGGACCATCCCAGGTCCAGCTGTGCTTGCTGTGAAACTCTCAATCCAGAGTGTTTCAGATTGCTGGTCTTTGTGGGGTGGGACCAGCTGAGCCAGATCACCTGGCTCCCTGTTTCAGACCCCTTTTTTTCAGTTGAACAGGCGACTCTATCTCCCAGGCATTCCAGTTGTCAGTTGAAATGGCTCCCTGATTTATGTGAGTTTTTGTGCGGAAACCCTCTGTGCCAGCTGAAACTGCTATGCTGGAGACTTGTGGTGCTTTTCCGCCCAGGAATCTCCTGGTGTGTGGGCAGTAAAAATTCGTTTGGAAATGTGGTGATCACTCACCTTCTGTGTTTTCGCTGGGAACTGCAATCCAGAGCTGTTTGTATTCAGCCATCTTGGATCCTCTCTCTCTCCTTGTTGACTTTCTGTCTCGTTGATCTGTCCAATATTGTCAGTGGAGTTTTAAAGTCTCCCACTATGATTGTGTGGGAGTCTAAGTCTCTTTGTAGGTGTTTAAGAACTTGCTTTATTTATCTGGGTGCTCCTGCATTGGGTGCATAAATATTTAGGATAGTCAGCTCTTCTTGTTGCATTGATCCTTTTACCATTACATAATGCCCTTATTTGTGTCTTTTGATCTTTGTTGGTTTAAAGTCTGTTTTATCAGAGACTAGGATTGCTACTCCTGCTTTTTTTTGCTCTCCATTTGCTTGATAAATCTTCTTCCATTCATTTATTTTGAGTCTATGTGTGTCTTTGCATGTGAGATGGGT
The DNA here is from genome assembly GCA_963573385.1 of Cacajao melanocephalus. Classification (NCBI taxonomy): domain Eukaryota; kingdom Metazoa; phylum Chordata; class Mammalia; order Primates; family Pitheciidae; genus Cacajao; species Cacajao melanocephalus. The sequence goes on from CAUYLG010074804.1 coordinate 5,569, forward strand.
CTCCTGAATACAGCACACCGATGGGTGTTGATTTTTATCCAGTTTGCCAGTCTGTGTCTGTTGATAGGGGCATTTAGGCCATTTACATTCAATGTTAATATTGTTATGTTTGAATTTGATCCTGCCATTTTGTTACCGGTTGGTTGTTTTGCCTGTTAATTGACATGGCTCCTTCATTGCATCATTATTCTTTACCATTTGGTACTTTTTTGTAGTGGCTGGTACTGGTTGTTCTTTTCCCTGTTTAGTACTTCCTTCAGTAGCTCTTGTAATGCAGGTCTTGCAGCAATAAAACCTCTCAGCAATTGCTTGTCCATAAAGGAATTTATTTCTCCTTCACTTATGAAGCTTAGTTTGGCTGGATATGAAATTCTGGGTTGAAAGTTCTTTTCTTTAAGGATGTTGAATATTGGCCCCCACTCCCTTTTAGCTTGCAGGGTTTCTGCCAAGAGATCCACTGTGGGTCTGATGGTCTTTTCTTTGTGGGTGACTGGTCTTTTCTCTCTGGCTGCCCTTAGGATTTTTTCCTTCATTTTAACCCTGGTGAATCTGACAACTATGTGCCCTTGGTTTGTTCTTCTTGAGGAATATCTTTGTGGTGTTCTCTGTATTTCCTGGATTTGAATGTTGGCCTACCTTGTTAGGTTAGGAATGTTCTCTTGGATGATATCTTGAAGAGTATGTTCCAGTTTGGATTCATTCTTCCCATCACATTCAGGTATGCCGATCCAGATTAGGTTTTTTCACATTATCCCACAGTTCTTGGAGGCTTTGTTCATTTCTTCCCACTCTTTTTTCTCTAATCTTGCCTTCTCATTTTATTTCATTGATTTGATCTTCCATCTGTGACATCCTTTCTTGTGCTTGATCGATTCGGCTGTTGAAACTTGTGTATGCCTCGTGAAGTTCTCGTGCTGTGTTTTTCAGCTCCATCAAGTCATTTATGTTCTTCTCTAAGCTGATATTTCTAGTTAGCATTTCGTCTAACCTTTTTTCAAGGTTCTCAGTTTATTTGCATTAGGTTAGAACATGGTATTTTAACTCAGAGAAGTTTGTTATTACCCACCTTCTGAAGCCTGGTTCTGTCAATTCATCAGATTCATTCTCGTCTTTTTTTGTTCCCTTGCTGGTGAGGAGTTGTGACCCCTGGGAGGAGAAGAGGTGTTCTGTTCCTTGGTGGTTTCATCCTTTTTGCACTGTTTTTTTTTTTCCATCTTCGTGGATTTATCTCCCTTTAATCTTTGAAGTTGGTGATTTCAGGAGTCTCTGAGTGAACTTTTTTTTCTATAGAGGTTGGAGCTGTATCTTTTTTGGCGTGTAGGGGCTCTCTCGGGTTCAGTCAGGCTGTTGGGTGGGTGGTCCTTCCTTGGATTTTGTTTGCAGGTGAGATTGGCCCCGCCTTCCTAATGGTCTCTCCCAGAGTGGGACAGTCCATCCTGCTGGCATTATTCCAAACTCCCACCCAGGTCCCTGCAACAACTTCCTGAGCTGGGCAGTAGCCACTGCTCAGATTTGCATTGACTACCCATGACGCCCCACCATCTGGCAGGGCCCCCATGGACTGTGAGTTTCAGGAGAGATGAAGCAAGCACAGGATCCAAAATGGAGCTCCAAGGGGGTTAAGTCCCCCGACCCTCCGAGCCAGCTGTACATTTCACCCTGTCTTGATTTGCCCCCCTGGGTGGTTGTCACCCTGCAGCTCCTTCCCTGGGCCCAATTGCAGTGCCCTATCAGTCCCACAGAAAAGAACCCGGCACCTCGTTTGGAACCGTGAAGTCCTCCAGCCCTCTGTGTATCATTAGCTGTGATCTGCATTCTGGCACTGGCTTCTCTCGGCCATCTTGGTGCTCCCCCCATCTATTTTAACACTTAAAAGGAGGATTTGTGGGAATAGTTGAAACACTTACTGCCAAATATCAAGAATTATGGACATTAAAACTTCAACAAATGGCCATCTACCTCAATAATAAATAATTTGGGAAAAGTCTCATGAGGGAGACATTAGAGCAGCTAAAGATATCAGGGTCATGGATGTTCTTAACACTACATTGGTGTGTGAGTGTGCATGTGTTCATATGCGCTTGTGATGCCTAGACATAGATAGAGCCTTAAATGCACTGAAAATTTTTAACTAGCAAAAGGTTAACTCTGTCCACTAAAATGTTTGTCAAACACAATAAATTGTGATTGTGGTTAAATATATTCCATCCAGTTCAGAATGATTAGAGATAAATCCAACAGAGAGCATTTGACCACTATGATCAAAAATGGCATTGGGTTCTAAAGATTCTAATATTGATTACAGGTCACTAATCCAATGTGCCTCTGGGCCAAAAGTCATCACCTTTTAATACCTATAGCTATTATCTAGTATCTACTTGTTCCACAAGCCAGGTCTCCAAAATATGTCTAACTCACAATGGGGTTTGAAAAGGCCCAGTATTCCCCACAGGCTCTCAGATCAGACATTTTTTTTCCCTCTCACTTGGATCATCTCAATCAAATTAGACTTTTGAAACTTGTGATAAGGACAGTTTGCACCTAAGCCTGTAGATGGGAATTTCATGTAAAATGAAAGAATGAGAAGCTTGGAGAAATCTGTCAAGTGCTTTATGGCCAAGTAAATATTTTAACTATGTCTTTGGTATCAACAGGTTGTGATTCAAGATAAGGGTCCTTCAGGTTTTTATATAGCATGAATTAGGTACAGGATGGTAAATTTTTTTTCTTTTTTTTTTTTATTATACTTTAAGTTCTGGGGTACATGTGCAGGTTGTGCAGTATTGTTACATCGGTATACACATGCCATGGTGGTTTGCTGCAGCCATCCACTCTTCACCTATATTAGGTGTTTCTCCTAATATTATCCATCCCCAATCCCCCCACCCCCTTCTATCCTTCCCCTAGCAACCTCACTCCCAACAGTCCCCTCCTGTGATGTTCCCCTCCCTGTGTCCATGTGTTTTCATTGTTCAACACCCACTTATGAGTGAGAACATGCGGTGTTTGGTTTTCTGTTCTTGTGTAAGTTTGCTGAGAATGATGGTTTCCAGCTTCATCCATGTCTCTGCAAGGACATGAACTCATTACAGGATTATAATTTAAACAAACTTGTGTTCTTACATACATAGCTTGATGTAGGAGAGAGAGTTCTTAAATCACATTTGTAAATGTAAGAGTAATTGGGAATTTCTTGGTATGTTACTCTGAAGCTAATTTTAAGAGTAGTGGTAATTACAAATGTGAGAGGGGCACAGGCCACACAGATGTTACAGGATATAATTTATAATCTTGTGATCCAAACTAAAAGAGAAGTACAACTTAGTAGACTTTACCATGACAATTAATATTTTGCTACATAATTTATGTATCTCTTCATGAATGGAGAAAAAGCTACAAGAACAGGCCCAACTGATTCATAGGCTCTTATGATTTTTTTTTTCTGCACAAAGTTTTAAATGACCTAGATTGCATGCCTTCTGAAAATCATTTAGGTGTTATCTAACAGAAAGGAATTGGAAATAGGTAATCATTGCTTCATAAGGAGCATTATTATGGTGTTATAACTTTAAAGATATAATACTTCTCAGCTAACTGCATTGTGTGAGTATTGGAAACTGACTTAATAAGCAACTTACCAGTATCTCTTGCTCTTGCTGTAAGACCATTTGCTATTTAGATGCCAGACAAGAAATCTGTTTGATAAGGATTCTAAGTCTTGAGTCACATACACAAATGTGGATGTTTTCAACGTAGCATCTGCCCCACTAAACAATCCAGAAAGTATTTCAAGTAGTATTGGAGAGTATTCAATACAAGCTAAATTATAAGAGATAAAGTTGCAACCATGCAGATGACTAGGTGCCTACCCCCTGCCCCCTCACATCATGTTATTCTGAATAAGTAGCAAACTGGATTATACTCTGCCTTACTTCTGCTCAGTCAAATGATCAGGCCCAATGTCAACACAACTGAGACTTACTAGAGACCTGTTCATAATGAAATTAAATGCTCCTCTAGACAGAAGATATGTGGTGGCCAACATGTCCAATGTTTGGCATTTCAAAAAAGGTTCCATAGAAGCATTTTGATGAACTTGTCTGATTATACTTCTGTTGTAAAAGGCTGCTTCTGGTTTACCAGGTTGGTGTATAATACTGAAGCAAGAGGCCTAATTAACTATGGACTATTGGTAGGAAAAGAACATACAGATGGATATTGATCAAATTCCCCTGTATCTTGCTAGAAGGTAGATAGCCTATTTGGTTTTTTTTCCCCCCAAATTCCTATGGGATATATTTTCTCATTGTAGCAGCATATCTGGCATCACCCTGGTAAGAATCCAGCATTGCTGTTCAAGAATGTTTTCACTCTCTGGTAAAGTTTCATATCGCAACCTCATAAACAATAGTAAAGCCAAAGGTTTGCTAAAGATATATACCATGCAAAAGACATCCATTGCCTTCAGTGCACATGCCTGACAAAACCTTTATATTTTTCTTGACTATTTACATGACAATCCATTTAATGTTTTTCACCATTAGAGAAAAAAATCCTGGACCTTCTTCTTGAGGACAACTTATAGAAACTCAAATTGCCAGCAGAGATGTATATTAGAATTTATTTCTTGCAAACAGCACTTGCTTATAAAACTATAGGTGATAAGACAGAGCTTAAAGTTAAGGGAATCATACAGTGAATGTCAGAAGTAGCATCTTTGCCTAGAAACATTTTATGATACCACAAAGAAATTAGGGTTTGTGTAAGGGATCACCAACACCAGAGGAGGTAAAGAGAAAACAATAATGTTAAATATTTTGAGTAGTGAACCACATAGCTTTATAAAACACTTCAGCTCATATCAGCTTGTGCTATTAAGTGAGAAACTGCAGTAATAGAAGGAAATTTAGGTAATTAACCTCCATCTAAATCTCTTCTTTATATTTGATTTCTGATATTGCAACCTGATATAGAGAGATGAAATAGAAAGTCAATACAAAGTTTTTTTGGATAGCTTGCCTATAATTTTTAAAAAGTAAATGTATCAGGGGGCTGTTCACATAAATGTTTCTTCCTTGGCCCAAATGATAAGCAGACATATAGCAATATTTCTGAATCCAGGTCCATCTAAAAGTGCTGAATTATGATCCATCAGCCAATCTGCATTACAGTCTGTCTGGTTTTGCTGTTTTTTGGAAAGTGATCAACTAAATAGCAATCAGTCTATTTGGTAGGAAAACTAATGACCCCTGCCACACGAAGATGTCTACATCTTAATCTCTTTAACTTGTGACTACCTTGTCTTACCTGCAAAAGGGACTTTGCAAATATGATTAAGTTTACTAATCAACAGGCCTTAAAATAGGGAGATTATCCTTGATTATATAGTGGGTACAATATAATCAAATGAACACTCAAAAACAGAAAACTTTATAATTGGTTGTAGAAGAAGAAGCCAAAAGACAGATGCAGAAGGGGAAGTCAAAGATATTTCCAGCATAAGGATTCAATGCTGGATCTGAGTGGTAGGGGGCCATTTGCAAAGAATAGAGAGAAGCTTTTAGAAGATAAGGAGGATCCTCACTGACAGCTAGAAAGAATATGGGGACCTTAGTCCTACAACTGAGAAAAACTAGATTCTATCAATAACCTGAAAAAATTTGGAAGCAGATTCTTCTCAGATAAATGTCCAACAGGCTGACTCTGGCTTCTGGCCAACAAAATTATGAGATAAATGAGTATCACTTTAAGCCACCAAGTTTGTGGCAATGTATTCTGTCAGCAATAGAAAACCAGTACTGTAAGCTCTTAATACTAGTAATTACATCATAATGTCCTATGATAATTGAACTAATTAATATATAGAAACCCTCACAACAGTATCTGGCACATGGTTAGTGCTACATAAGCGTTTTCCATCTTTATTAATATTCAGAATGTCTTAAAAGATGCAAAGATATGTCTATTGCACATTTTTGTCAAGTTTGGTATTTACTGTGCTTTTTATTTCTCTATCATTTTAGGCAGGCTTGAGAAATTAAAACACTTGACTTTCCCAGGGAAAGCAAACTGTGCCAAACATATCCTTGCAAAACTCCTTTACATACCAAGATTTCTGACTCATATTGCCTAAGAAACATTTAAAAAATATATTTAATCTTAAACTTTTAAACACATATTGGAAGAAACTTTTAAACCGCCATAGCCCATTAAAATACATAAAATGCCACCATCTATTTTCCTAATCAGATCTGTGACTCCATATACTCAGTGATGAGTCCTTTCATACTTTCCTATATGAGTCAGAGAAGTATGTTTTGCTCTTGTCAGGCATCTTTTATACACATTTTAAATTATCTTTTTGAGAAAGTCTAGTGAAAAAAATTTGCTGATACAGTGCATAATATTTTCTTAGGGGGATAATCTTCTACAGGCTTTTCATTATAATCCATTATATGCTACTTGATTATATATGTAATATACACACACATATACACACACATATAGTGTCATGTTTCACAATGATGGGGATACTTTCAGTAAAATGCATCGTCAGGTGATATCATTCCTGTGTGAACATTTCAGAGTATACTTACACAAACCTAGATGAGATAGCCTACTACACACTTAGGCTATACAGCATAGCCTATTTTTCCTAGGCTATAAACCTTTACAGCACATTACTGTACTGCATGCTATAGATAAACGTAACACAATGGTAGGTGTTTGTGTATCTAGTCATATCTAAGCATAAAAAGGTAGAGTAAAAGTATAATATGAATTATTAAAATATGGTATGCCTATATAGGAAACTTGCCATAAATGAAGCTTGCAGAACTGGAAGTTGCTCTGGTTGAGTCAGTAAGTACACGGTGAGTGAAGGTGAAGGTTTAAAACATTACTGTACCCTACTGTAGATTTTACAAACACTCTACATTTGAACTACACTAACTTTATTTTTAAAATATTTTTTCTTTCTTCAATGACAAATTAACCTTAGCAAGGACTTCTGCCAAGATGGCCAAATAGGAACAACTCTGCAGTGCAGCTTCCAGTGAGAGCAACGCAAAAGGCAAGTGATCTCCACATTTCCAACCGAGGTACCAGGTTCATCTCAATGGGACTGGTTGGAGAGTGGGTGTAGCCCAAGGAGGGCAAACCGAGGCAGGGTGGGGTGTTGCCTCACCCAGGAAGTGCAAAGGACCAGAGGACTCCCTCTCCTACCCAAGGGAGGCCATCAGGGACTTTGCTGGACACTCCGGCACTCCAGCTCAGATACTGCACTTTTCCCATGGTCTTTACAACCCACAGACCAGGAGATTCCCGCCAGTGCTGCACATGTTTTCAGGACAAAACTAAGCTGACATTTTAGCCTATGCCTGGAACGCCTGCAAGACAGAACCATCCATTCCTCTGAAAAAAATGGGGCTGAAGGCAGGGAGTCAAGTGATCTGGCTCGGCGGGTCCCAACCCCACAAAGAGCAGCAAGCTGAAACCCACTGGCTGGAGATTTTTGCAGCCAGCACAGAAGTTTGAGCTTGACCTGGGACAGTCAAGCTCAGTGTGGGGAGGGGTGTCTGCTATTACCAAGGCAGTCTGCCATTACCAAGGCAGTTCTAAACTTGTCGGTGTAAATAAAACCCCAAGGAAGTTAATACAGCAGATGAGTGGAGCCCCAAGCAGCTCAACAAGGCCGTTACAGGAAGACTCTTCCTAGATCCCCTCCTTTCTGGGCAGGGCATCACTGAAAAAAAGCAGCAGCCCATCAGGGACTTATAAATAAAGGCCCTCCTTCCTGGGACAGAGCATGTGGAAAAAGGGGTGGTTGTGAGTTCCACTTCAGCAGACTTAAACATCCTTGCCCAGCAGCTCTGAAGGGAGCAATAAAGCTCCCAACACAGCACTTGAGCTCTGAAAAGGGACAGACTCTCTCCTCAAGTGGCTTCCTGACTCCATTTGTCCTAAGAGATATCTCATACAGGAAAGCTCTGGCTGACATGTGGCAAGTACCCTTCTGGGACGAAGCTACAAGAAGAAGGAACAGACAGTAATCTTTGCTGTTCGTCAGCCCCTACAGGTGATTCCCAGGCAAGCAGTGTCTGGAGTGGACCTCTAGCAGTCCTGCAGCAGATGGGCCTGACTGTTAGAAGGAAAACTAAAAAACAGAAAGAAATAACTTCAACATCAACAGAAAGGATGTCTACTCAGAGAACCCATCCGGAAGTCACCAACTTCAAAGACCAAAGGTAGGTAAATCCATGAAGATGGGAAGAAACCATCACAAAAAGGCTGAATTCACCAAAAAACGAGAAAGTCTCTTCTCCTCCAAGGGATCACAATTCCTCACCAGCAAGGGAACAAACCTGGATAGAGAATGAGTTTGACAAATTGACAGAAGCAGGCTTCAGAAGGTGGGTAATAACAAACTTCTCTGAGCTAAAGGAGCATGTTCTAACATTGCAAAGAAACTAAGAACCTTGACAAAAGGTTAGACAAAATGCTAACTAGAATAACTAGCTTAGAGAAGAACATAAATGACTTGATGGAGCTGAAAAACACAGCACAATAACTTTGTGAAGCATACACAAGTTTCAATAGCCTAATTGATCAAGCAAAAGAAAGGGTATCAGAGATTCAAGATCAACTCTATAAAATAAAATGAGAGGGCAAGATTAGAGAAAAAAAGTGGAAAGAAATGAACAAAGCCTCCAATAAATATGGAATTATGTGAAAAGACCAAATCTACATTTGACCAGTGTACCCAAATGTGACAGAAAGAATGAAACCAAGTTGGAAAACACTCTTCAAGATATTATCCAGGAGAACTTTCCCAACCTAGCAAGGCAGACCAACATTCAAATTCAGGAAATACAGAGAACACCACAAAGATACTCCTCGAGAAGAGCAACTCCAAGACACAGGTTTACCAGGGTTGAAATAAAAGAAAAATTGCTAATGGCACCCAGAGAGAAAGGTCGGGTAACCCACAAAGGGAAGGCCATCAGACTCACAGCAGATCTCTCTGCAGAAGCCCTATAAGCCAGAAGAGAGTGGGGGCCAATATTCAACGTCCTCAAAGAAAAGAAATTTCAACCCAGAATTTCATATCCAGCCAAATAAGCTTCATAAGTGAAGGAGAAATAAAATCTTTTACAGACAAGCAAATGCTGAGAGATTTCATCACTGCCAGGCCTGCCTTACAAGAACTCCTGAAGGAAGCACTAAACATGGAAAGGAACAGCCAGTATCATCCACTGCAAAAACATACCAAATGGTAAAGACCATTGACACAATGAAGAAACTGCTTCAACTAATGGACAAGATCCCTGCTAATATGAAAATGGCAGGATCAAACTCACACATAACAATATTAACCTTAAAAGTAAATGGGCTAAATGCCCCAATCAAAAGACAGAGACTGGCAAATTAGATAAAAATTCAAGACTCATTGGTGTGCTGTATTCAGGAGACCCATCTCACATGCAAAGACACACATAGACTCAAAATAAAGGGATGGAGGAAGATTTACCAAGCAAATGGAGAGAAAAAAAAATCAGGGGTTGCAATGCTAGTCTCTGATAAAACAGACTTTAAACCAACAAAGATCAAAAGAGACAAAGAAGGGCGTTATATAATGGTAAAAGGATCAATCCAACAAGAAGAGCTAATGATCCTAAATATATATGCACCCAATACAGGAGCACCCAGATTAATAAAGTAAGTTCTTATTGACCTACAAAGAGACATAGACTGCCATACAATAATAGTGGGAGACTTTAACACTCCATTGTCAATATTAGACATATCAACAAGACCAAAAATTAACAAGGATATCCAGCACTTGAACTCAGATCTGAACCAAGTAGACCTAATAGACAGCTACAGAACTCTCCACCCAAAATCCACAGAATATACATTCTTCTCAGCACCACATCACATTTACTCTAAAATTGACCAAATAATTGGAAGTGAATCACTCCTCAGCAAATGCAAAATAATGGAAATCATAACAACAAGACCACAGTGCAATCAAATGAGAACTCAGGATTAAGAAACTCACTCAAAACTGTACAACTACATGGAAACTGAACAACCTGCTTTTGAGTGACTACTGAATAAATAATGAAATGAAGGCAGAAACAAAGATGTTATACAAAATCAGTGAGAACAAAGACACAATGTACCAGAATCTCTGGAACACATTTAAAGCAATGTCTAGAGGGAATTTATAGCATTAAATGCCCACATAAGAAGTGAGGAAAAATCTAAAATTGATACCCAGCATCAAAATTAAAAGAACTAGAGGAGCAAGATCAAACAAATTCAAAAGCTAGCAGAAGACGAAAAATAACTAAGATCAGAGAAGAACTGAAAGAGATAGAGACACATAAAACCCTTCAAATAAATCAATGAATCCAGGAGGTAGTTTTTTGAAAAGATGAACAAAATAGATAGACCACTGGCCAGACTAATAAAAAAAAGAAGAATTGAATAGATGCAATAAAAAATGATAAAGGGGATATCACCACCAATTCCACAGAAATACAAACCACCATCAGAGATTACTACAAACACCTCTAAGCACATTAACCAGTAAATCTAAAAGAAATGGATAAATTCTTGGACTCTTACACCCTCCCAAGACTAAACAAGGAAAAAGTTGAATCACTGAATAGACCAATAACAAGGTCTGAAGTTGAGGCAGCAATTAATAGCCTACCAAGCAAAGTCCAGGACCAGATGAATTCTACCATACGTACAAAGAGGAGCTAGTACTATTCCTTCTATTTCAAACAATACAAAAAGGGGGAATCCTCCCTAACTCATTTTATGAGACCAACATCATCCTGATACCAAAACCTGGCAGAGATATAAACTAAAAAAGAAAATTTCAGGTCAATATCCATGATGAACACTGATGCAAAATTCTTCAGTCAAATACTGGCAATCCGAATCCAACAGCAAATTAAAAAGCTTATCCATCATGAACAAGTCAACTTCATCCCAGGGGTGCAAGGTTAGTTCAACATATGCAAATCTATAAATGTAATCCATCACCTAAACAGAACCAAAGACAAAAACCACATGATTATCTCAATAGAAGCAGAGAAAGCCTTTGACAAAATTCAATAGCTCTTTATGCTAAAAACTCTCAATAAACTAGGTATCGATGGAATGTATCTCAAAATAATAAAAGCTATTTATGACAAACCGATAGCCAATATCATAATTAACGGGCAAAACCTGGACGCATTCCCTTTGAAAAGTGGCACAAGACAATGGTGCCCCCTCTCACCACTCCTATTCAACATAGTATTAGAAGTTCTAGCCAGAGCAATCAGGCATGAAAAAGACATAAAGCATATTCAATTAGGAAAAGAGGAAGTCAAACTGCCTCTATTTGCAGACAACATGATTGCACATTTAGAAGACCCCAGCATCTCAGCCCAAAATCTCCATAAGCTAATAAGCAACTTCAGCAAAGTCTCAGGATACAAAAACCAATGTGCAAAAATCACAAGCATTCCCATACACCAACAACAGACAAACAGAGCCAAATCATGAGCGAACTCCCATTCATAATTGCTACAAAGAGAATAAAATACCTAGGAATACAACTAAGAAGGAACGTAAAGGACATCTTCAAGGAGAACTACAAACCACTGCTGAGGGAAATAAGATGGGACAAAAACAGATGGAAAACATTCCATGCTCATGGTTAGGAAGAATCAATATCGTGAAAATAGCCATACTGCCCAAAGTAATTTATAGATTCAATGCTATCTCCATCAAGCTACCAGTGACCTTCTTCACAGAACTGGAAAAAACAACCTTAAACTTCATATGGAACCAAAAAAGAGCCCGCATAGCCAAGAAAATCCTAAGGGGGGAAAAAAAAGTTGGAGACATCATGCTATCTGACTTCAAACTACAAGGCTACAGTAATCAAAATAGCATGGTACTGGTACCAAAACAGAGATATAGACCAATGAAACAGAACAGAAGCCTGGAAGTAATGCCACACACCTACGACCATCTGATCTTTCACGAATCTCACAAAAACAAGTAATGAAGAAAGATTCCTTGTTTAATAAATGGTGTTGGGAAAACTGGCTAGCCATGTGCAGAAAGCTGAAACTGGATCCCTTCCTTACACCTTATACAAAAATTAACTCCAGATGGATTAAAGATTTGACCTAACACCATAAAAACTCTAGAAGAAAACCTAGGCAATACCATTCATGATATAGGCATAGGCAAGGACTTCATGACTAAACCACCAAAAGCAATGGCAACAAAAGCCAAAATAAACAAATGGGATCTATTTACACTTAAGAGCTTCTGCACAGCAAAAGAAACAATCATTAGAGTGATCCAGCAACCAACAGAATGGGAAAATTTTTTGCAAGCTACCCATCTGACAAAAGGCTTATATCCAGAATCTACAAAAAACTAAAACAAATTTGTAAGAAAAAAACAAACAACTCCCTCAAAAGGATATGAACAGACACTCTTCAAAAGAACACATTTATGCAGCTAACAAACATAAAAAATGCTCATCATCACTGGTCATTAGAGAAAGGCAAATCGAAACCATATTGAGATACCATCTCACGCCAGCTAGAATGGCGATCATTAAAATATCAGGAGACAACAGATGCTGGAGATGATGTAGAGAAATAGGAATGCTTTTACACTGTTTTTGAGAGTGTAAATTAGTTCAACCATTGTGGAAGACAGTGTGGTGATTCCTCAAGGATCTAGAAATAGAAATACCATTTGACCCAATAATCCCATTACTGGCTATATACCTAAAACATAATAAATTGTTGTATTATAAAGACACATGCACATGTATGTTCATTGCAGCACTGTTTACAATAGCAAAGACGTAGAACCAACCCACATGCCCATCAATGATAGACTGGATAAAGAAAATGTGGCACATATACACCATGGAATACTATGCAGCCTTAAAAAAGGGATGAGTTCGTGTCCTTTGCATGGACACGGATGAAACTGAAAACCATCATTCTGAGCACACTGACACAAGAACAGACAACCAAACACTGCATATTCTCAGTCATAAGTGGGTGTTGAACAATGAGAACACATGGACACAGGGAGGGGAACATCAACCACTGGGTCCTTTTGGTGGGTATGGGAGCCTAGGGGAGGGATAGCAGGGCGTGAGGGGATTGGGGCTGGATAACATTAGGAGAAATACCTAATGTAGGTGAGCGAGGGGAATGGATGCAGCAAACCACCACGACATGTGTATACCTATGTAACAATCCTGCACAATCTGCACGTGTACCCTAGAACTTAAAGAGTATATACATACATACATATATATATATATATACTCTTTAAGTTATATATATATATATGGACACTAACAAGGAAAAATATAAATTAACCTTAGCTTACTATAAGATTTTTACTTTATAAATATTTTATTTTTTTAAGTTTTTGACTCTTGTAATACTACCTTACTTAAAACCATAACACATTGTAGAGGTGTACAAAAATATTTTCTTTCTTTATACCATTATTCTAAAAGCTTTTTCTCATTTTTCATTTTTAAATTTTACTTTTCATACTTTTTGTATTAAAAAAGTAAGACATAAACACACATTAATATAGGCCTATACAGGTTCAGGCCTTCACATCTTGTCTCACTGGTATGTCTTCAGGGGTAATAAAATGTATGAGGTTACCAACTTCTATGATAACAATGCTTCTCCTGGAATATCTCCTGAGGACCCACCTGAGGCTTTTTAACAGTTTAGCTTTTAATTTCATTTTATGCTTTAATTTTTATTTATTTATTTATTTTTTGAGGTGGAGTCTTGCTTTGTTGACCAGGCTGGAGTACAGTGGCATGATCTCAGCTTACTGCAAATTCTGCCTCCCCCTCCTGGGTTCAAGCAAGTCTCCTACCTCAGCTTCCTGGGTAGCTTGAGGTCACAAATTCGAGACCAGCCTGGCCAACATGGTGAAACCTTGTCTCTACTAAAAATACGATTTTTAAAAAAATAAGAAGTAATACACTCTAAGATAATAAAAGGTATAATACAGTAAATACATAAACCAGTAACATAGTTGCTTATTGTAAAATATTATGTGCTATAAATAATTATATGTACCATATTTTTATACAACTGGCAGCTCAGTAAATTCTATTACACCAGCATTACTACATACATATGAGTAACGGGTTGTGCTACAACATTATAAAATCTACAATGTCACTAGGTGACAGAAGTATTTCAGCTCCATTATAATCTTATGGGACCACCATTGTATTTGTAGTCCATGGTTGAAAAAAATGTTCTAAATTACATGACTCTGTGTGTGTGTGTGTGTGTGTGTGTGTGTTTGTGTGTACATGTAAATATAGATAATTTTTTGAAGATGGTTTGGTTGAGACATTGCCACTTTCTTTGTACATGGCCATTAAAATCAGACATTATAGCATTTATTATCTTATATAATAAGATGCTCTGTGAAGCCTCACAACTTGGTGTCCTATGTCCCAGCCATGGCTAAAAGGGGTTAACATACAGCTCAGGCCATTGCTTCAAAGGGTGGAAGCCCCAAGCTTGGTGGCTTCCATGTGGTATTGGGCCTACAGGTGCACGTAAGTCAAAAATTGAGGTTTGGGAACCTTCACCTAGATTTCAGATGGTGTATGGAAATACCTGGATTTCCGGGCAGAAGTTTGTTGCAGGGGTGAAGCCCTCATGGACAACCTCTGCTAGGGCAGTGTGGAAGGAAAATATGGGATTGCACCACCACACTGAGTCCCCACTGGGTCACTGCCTAGTGGACCTGTGAGAAGAGGGCCACCATCCTCCAAAACCCACAATGGCAGATTCACCAACAGCTTGTACTGTGTGCCTGAAAAAGCCACAGACACTCAACACCAGCTGGTAAAAGCAGCCAGGAAGGGGTCTGTACCCTGCAAAGCCATAGAGGCAGAGCTGCCGAAGACCATGGGAGCCAACCTCTTGCATCAGCATGCCTCAGATATGAGACATGGAGTCAAAGGAGATCATTTTAGAGCTTTAAGATTTAATGACTGCCCTGCTGGTTTTCAGACTTGCACGGGGCCTGTAGACCCTCTGTTTCTCCCATTTGAAATGGAAGCATTCATCCAAAGCCTGTACCCATATTATATCCTGGAAGTAACTAACTTGCTTTTGATTTCACAGGCTTCTATTCAGAAGGGATCGGCTTTGTCTTAGGTGAGACTTCAAACTTGGACTTTTGGGTTAATGCTGAAATAAGTTAAGATTTTGGGGGATTGTTGGGAAGGCATTATTGGTTTTGAAATGTGAAAGCATGAGATTTGGGAGGGGCCGGGGTAGAATTGCATGGTTAGGCTTTGTGTCCTCACCCAAATTTCATGCTGAATTGTAATTCCCATAATCCCCACGTTTTGAGGGAGAGACCTGGTGGCAGGTGATTGGATCATGAGGGCAGTGTCTTTCATGTAGTTCTCATGATAGTGAGATAGTTCTCACAAGGTATAATGATTTTATGTTTCAGACAGTTCCTCCTTCACACATCCACTCTCTCTTGCCTGCCACCATGTAAAAGATGTGCCTCTTCCCCTTCTGCCATGATTGTAAGTTTCCTGAGACTTCCCCAGCCATGTGGAATTATTAGTCAATTAAATCTCTTTACTATCAAGTATTGGGCTTTTCTTTATAGCAGTGTGAGAATGGACTAATACACTGCCCAAAGCAATTTACAGATTCAATGCTATTCCTATTCAACTATCAATAACATTCTTCACAGAATTAGAAAAAATAATATCTTAAAATTCATGTGGAACCAAAAAAGAGCTGGAATAGCCAAGGCAATCCTAGGCCAAAGAAAAAGCAAAGCTGGAGGTACCACATTCCCCAGCTTTAATGTATACTACAAGGCTATGGTAAAAAAAACAGCATGGCACTGATATAAAAACAGAGCAAAGTAGCCCAGAAATATTGCTGCACACCTACAACCATCTGATCTTTGACAATAGCCACAAAAACAAGCAAAGCAGAATGGACTCCCTATTCAATAAATGGTGCTGGAATAACTTGCTAGAAATATGCAGAAGATTAAATCTGAACCCATTCCTTATGCTATACATGAACATTAACTCAAGATGAATTAAAAACTTAAATCTAAAACCAAAAACTATAAAAATCTTGGAAGATTACCTAGGAAATACCATTCTGGACATAGGACCTGGCGAAGACTTCATGACAAAGACACCAAAAGCAATTACAACAACAACAACAACAACAAAAAATTGACAAATGGGACCTAATCAAACTAAAGAGCTTCTGCACAGCAAAAGAAACTATGAACAGCGCAAACAGACAACCCACAGAATAAAAGAAAATATTTGCAAACTATGCATCCAACAAAGGTCTAATATCCAGGATCTATAAGAAACTTAAATTAATAAGCAAAATAAATCCCTATTAAAAAGTGGGTAAATGATATGAATAGACACCTTTCAAAAGAAGACATTTATGTGGCCAAGAAGCACATAAAAAATTGCTCAGAATCACTAATCATAAGATAAATGCAAATCAAAACCACAATGAGATACCATCTCATACCAGTCAAAATAGCTATTACTAAAAATTCAAAAATAACAGATACTAGTGAGGCTGTGGAGAAAAATAAATGCTTATGCACTGTTGGCAAAACTGTAAACTAGTTTAGCCATTGTGAAAAGCAGTTTGGCGATTTCTCAAAGAACTTAAAATAGAATTAGCATTTGACCTAGCAATACCATTATTGGGTATACACTCAAAAGAATATAAATTATTCTACCATAACAATGCGTGTACCTGTATGCTCATCTCAGCACTATTCACAAAAGCAAAGATCTGAAATCAACTAAGTGCCCATCAAAGGTAGACTGGATAAAGAAAATGTGGTACATATACACCATGTAAAACTATGCAGACATAAAAAATGTATGAGATCGTGTCCTTTGCAGCAGTATGGATGGAGTTGGAGAACATTATCTTAAGGACATGAATGCAGGAACAGAAAACTAAATACTACATGTTCTCACCTATAAGTGGGAGCTAAACATTTAGTACATATGGACACAAAGGAGAGAACAACAGACACTGGTGCCTACTTGTGGGTGGAGGGTGGGAACAGGATGAGGTTTGAAAAACTACCTGTTGGGTACTATGTTTATTAGCTGGGAGATAAGATAATTTGTAGACCAAATCCCACAATACACAATTTACCTACGTAGCAAACCTGCATATGTATCCCTGAGCCAAAAATAAAAGTAAAAAAAAATATATATATTGGGAACTCAGTGTGAGAGTGTTCAGCAAGAATTAATATATACCCATATCCTAGCAATTCCTCTCCTTAGTTATATATAAGAAAAAATGTGCATGTACAGTAGGAGATATGTACTAGAAAGTTCATAGCAATTACTGTTCATACTAGCAAAAAACAAAAACAAACTAAAGAATAACCAGTAAAACCCAAATGTCCATGAATAGCATATTGGAGTGTAAATAAAACATACAAATACATATAATACAGCAGTAAAAATAAATTCATGTAGCTCTCTAGTTATCAATATAGATAAATCATAAAAGGCAATATTAAGTTTAAAAAACAAGATACAGAACAACTATAATGTATATTATTTTAAAAGTATTTACATTTAATCATATATTGCTCATAGACTCATATGTTGCTATGTACATGTTTTTTTTAAAAGAATCATAAATTTATGACAATTCTTGCCTTTGTGAAGAGAGAGAAATGGGAATAGGCTGGCAAGTTAAATGGGAACTTATGTTTTCTTTCTTATATTTACAAAAACAAGTCAAGTAAGATAAAATGTTAACAATCACTTCTGCTGGGTGGTGAGAAAATAGTGTATTTGTTCTTCCCTGTAATTTTCATTTTTATTATTTAAATAGAAATCCTTCCCAAACAAAAAGTCCACACATATCAAAAAATAAAAAACAAACAAACAAAACAACAACAACAACAAAAAACATTGCTCTGCCTACATTTTTTCAAGATATAATTGTATATGTTCCTGTAGCCTGCTGTACATACTGCTAGTGTAGCAATAAGACATACCTTAACATTTTGGTATAACTCAAATGTTAACATTTGACCCTGACCTCCATCCCAATACTCATATGCTCATCATCTATTCCTATATCTGTCATCAAACACACTATCAGAACCTACTTTACTGTTAGGTGTTAATGAGAAAATACATGTGTGCCTGGCAAATAGTATATGTTCAACGACTCTGAGCTACTATTATTACTCAACTCATACAGAAACCAGAAGGCAACATTTTCATACTTAGTACTGGCTCTGTGAACAAAAAGCAAGCATGCATTACATGTGTTTTCATTTTGTTTAAACAATTTTTGTTAAAGCGTCATATACTGAATTGCAATACAAATTGGGTTAGGTGTGTGATCCAAAAAATGTCAAATCCTGGATCCAAATGTGGTGCAAATTTTGTTTTATTTCTAAAGGTCATTCCAGGTCCTAGTATCTAACTTCCACACATAGAGATTCAAAAACTTAATGGAGAGCATATGTCAACTCTTCTAGGAAGATGAAAAATTTATTTGAAACAACATTTTGAGGAAAAATAATGAATAGTAAGACAGAATGGCAAGACATAGCTAATTTATATCCCAATGCTCGTAAGAATGTAGTTACATTAGAAAGTGGCACACTATCCATACTTAAATAATTCTCATTTTTTTTTTGAGGGTGGGGAGAGAATTGGAGAAGCAGCCCAAGCAAACAACGGTGATAGAGATAGGATTATGGGTATTTTTTCCTACTGAAAATGTGTTTCTTTGCATGTACGCTGTTTCATTCACTAGATAGTATGTCATGAGGTAATTCTAAGAGAATTCTAAGCCTTTTACTAAGAGAATTAATGGACCACAGTTTAATAAGGTAGCAGGGACCCAGACACTTGAGGGGATGCCATTTCTGTTTCATCTATTTTCCTCTTTTTCACTTTTGTGGATTGTTATTATTTTTTAACTGTACTCTAGATTCTGGGGTACATGTGCAGATCATGCAAGATTGTTGCATAGGTACATTCATGGCAAGGTGGTTTGCTGCCTCCATCCCCCCATCACCTATACCTGACATTTCTCCCCACGTGCTCCCTCCCCACCCTCCCTCCCACTATCCCTCTCCTAGCCCCACCCCCAATGGACCCCGGTGTGCGATGCTCCCCTCTCTGTGTTCACGTGTTCTCATTGTTCAACACCCACCTATGAATGAGAACTTGTGGATCATTTTAAGGACTTTCGGCCTGGCGCGGTGGCTCACGTCTGTAATCTCAGCACTTTGGTTGGCCGAGGTGGGCAGATCACCTGAGGTCAGAATTTTGAGACCAGCCTGACCAACATGGAGAAACCCTGTCTCTACTAAAAATACAAAAATTAGCTGGGCGGTGGCACATGCCTCTAATCCCAGCTACTCGGGAGGCTGAGGCAGGAGAATCGCTTGAATCTGAGAGGCGAAGGTTGCGGTGAGCCTAGATTGTGCCATTGCACTCCAGCCTGGGCAACAGTAATGAAACTCCATCTCAAAAAAAAAAAAAGGACTTTCCAGACACTTTACCATTTTGCTTTAAAATATTTTCCCTACATTTAATTCTGTGAACCATTTATAATTTATTTTTGTGTGTGTATGATAAAAAAATTTAAATGCACCCCCATTCAAGTAGCTATCCAACTGCCCCAGCACAGATTATTAAATAAACTATTTTAGGCCCGGCATGGTGGCTCATGCCTGTAATCCCAGCACTTTGGGAGGTCAAGGTGGGCAGATCACCTGAGGCCTGGAGTTTGAGACCAGCCTGACCAACATGACAACATGAAGAATCCCCATCTCTACTAAAAATACAAAATTAGCCAGGCGTGGTGGCACATGCTTGTTGTAATCCCAGATACTAGGGAGGCTGTGGCAGGAGAATCACCCAGGAGGTGGTGGTTGTAGTGAGCTGAGATCACACCATTGCACTCCAGCCTGGGCAACAAGAGCAAAATTCAGTCTCAAAAAATAAAAAAATAAAAATATAAACAAACAAACAATCTTTTCTGATTAGTTTCTAATACATCCTTCTATCATAGATGGAGGGCCTCTTTATGATCTAGAGTCTATTTCTGGATTGCTCCACTGATTTGTTCTTGCACTAGTTTCAACCTAATTTTGTTGTAGATTAGAAAATGGCCACTACATCTCATACATACCACTAGTTTTCCAGAAAATCAGCCATTGTTTTTCTTACTGTTTGATACATACTCTTCTCTCCAAGAGTTGTCTCCCTCCTAAGCCTAGTCATCTACTGTCTCAGGTTATTTCAGCTTGACTACTCGATCCTGTAAAAGGAAAATAAATCTCTCCAGTATCACTAAGTGAAAGGGAAAAGTCAAGTTTAGAACTGTATCAGCCAAACCTGTCTCCCATTCTATTGCTAAATAAGACAGCTGCAAAGATTTCTGAAAAGCTATGTACCATTCTCACAATTTGCCAACAGGAAAATTCCTTGTGGACAAAGGAATGGCGGAACTCAAAGTCATTCCTCTGTTCATATGAGACAAATGCATATCTGATTCTTTCCTTTGTCCTGTTGTTTTACTAAGCCAGATTAAGGCATAAATGATTATTCCTGCAAATTGCGCTAATCAGAAACTCAAAAGAATGCAATTGGTTGTCTCTTATCTACCTATGATCTGGAAGACCCCCTCCTTGCTTCCAGTTGTCCCACCTTTCTGGACTGAACCAATGTACATCTTATATACATTGACTAATGTCTCATGTCTCCTTGTGCACATGCCATCAGGTCCTTCTGAGGCTGTGTAACAGGCACGTCCCTAACCTTCACAAAATTAACCTTCTAAATTGATTACAATCTGTCTCAGATATATTTTCATTTATAATCCCATGTTACAGTTCCCTTTTCTGGACCCTAACTGAGCTGCTAATGTCACAGGGGGGTGCAGGTAACAATTCCTTAAGTTGTTTCAGATCTGCAAGTTTTGCCTGCAAAATCACATAATCACCTCCTCAAAGACACCAACTTTCTTTTTTCTTTTTCTTTTTTTCCTTTTTTGAGACAGGGTCTCCCTCTGTCACCCAGGCTGGAGTACAGTGGCGTGATCATAGCTTACTGAAGCCTCCAACTCCTGAGCTCAAGCAATCCTACAGCCTCAGCCTCCTGAGTAGCTCGGGCACCAGGCAGGTGCCACCATATCCAGCTTAATTTTAATTTTTGTTTTAGAGACAAGGTCTCAGTTTGTTGCCCAGGCTAGTCTCAAACTCCTGGCCTTAAGCCATCCTCTCGCCTTGGCTGCCAAAGTGCTGGGATAAAAGGCATGAGTCACTGTGCCCAGCCAGTTTACAATTTTCTTGAATATTTGTCTTGTTTCCTCCACTGCAGCCAAGACAGAATGGAGGATATGATCAGTTCTTCATAAATAAGTACTGATCGATAAGTGAACACAGGCTGATAAGACAATGTGCTGAGTGAAGAGAATGAAAGGTTATTAATAAATAAACCACATGAATTTTTTTCAACTTCTTCCCTCTCTCTTTCTTCTCTTCCTTTTCCCCAGGGGTGTCTTATGCTTCCAAGAATGGGGCTGAGGCTGTGAACCCTGGGTTCATCCTAGACAACTGATTTCCCCATCACTCATTTCCTTAATTTCCAACTCCAATGGCTTAATTGCCATTCCAAAGGATGCCCTGTACTATCTGGCCTTGGTACGTTTTTGTTCATGCTGTTCACGCTACCTGCACTATCTTACACACGTGTACTGACTTAACACTACTCTTATCTAGGTGATAAAACACAGTGAAGGTGTTACAAATTTCCTTTTGATAGCTGGTGCCTGTGAAACTGTGCAAGGTAGGGTAGTATTGAGATCACAGAGGGTGAAGTCACCCTTGACCTAAAATGAAGCTGTGGCAAAATTAACAGAATAGTTTATTTGGGCCAAGCTTGAGGACTGCAATCCAGGACCACAGATTCAAGTTGCCCTGAATATACACCCCTATTAACACCAGTTACCAGTGGATTTTTAAATGGAAAGAAGTGGTTCCTGTTTTTTTTTTTGTTTTGTTTACCAAGAATTTACATTAAATAATACATACTATTGATGGGCTATCATTGTTAAGCTGTAGGGTGTGGCATTGTTAGGTTAATTTATGGCTACCAGTGGAAATAGCAAGCAGTTTCAAGAGATGAAACTGCTCCAAAGGAAACTGGAGTAGGACCTGATTGCTGTCTCATGTTAATACCTCTCTGGGACTGATTAATTTAAAAGAATTCGCATTCCTCAGACAAAAGTTCTTTTATCACACCAGACTTGGTGATAATTCCAACATTCTGCCTTACACATTTGTATCAAAATCAAATGAGAAACTGACACTTATTTTAATATGAAGCCTCCTCTACAACATTCATTTCCTTTTTCCTTCCTTGCCTGTGACCTTAGCCTCCTATGATCCCGTTAGTGTAGCATTTGCTAAGAATTTTAAACACACATTACTTTTCCTCTTCATAGATTAACGCGAATGTGCTTCCCTAATCACCTTTCGAGTCCTAACAACCTACTAACTGATTTCTGTGACCATCTGGCTTTTCCCACCTTCTCGGCTCTTTCCCGCACAATGGACAAAGCTGAGAAATTGGAAGAAAGCAAAATATTTTTCTTTCACCATCTTCTGCGCCATAGTTAGGGTCTAGGGAAATATTAATAGTAATGAAAGTAAAGGCAGTCACACTTCCCACACACAGTAGACCTCAGCATCAAGGCTCATCCAGCGACTTTTAAAGAGACAACAGAAAACATTAAGAATTTTATGTCTCCAGTTACTGTAGCACTGCAGACCAGTCATTCTTTCCACATCCAAAATCACTAGCCATAGGCATTATGTAAAAACAGACACAGGGGAAAGTGAAAACGACAAAACGTAAAACCGCGGTTCTTCTGACCCTTCACTGCCCACCACGAGTGGGCGGGGGGGAGCATTTCTACAGCAAATGGCCTAGGCAGTAATTCCAAACCCAAGCCGCCTCTACCGGCTAGCAACTGGCTCTGCAGAGCACCGGTCAACCCTTACCAGCTAGCCATACCCAGGGCTTTCATTCCTGAGGTCATCTTTGGCCATAAAAGTATAAAATTTCCCCCACACCCCCCCCCCCCCCCCCCCGGCCCATGGACACCAAGTAAACAACCTCCGGCTCCACTTACACCTCTATTCCCCGCCCATCCACTCAACAAACCCCGCCCACGTCTTCACACAGTTTCCACCCTCATTGTCCAAACACAAGAACAAACCAATCAACTCCCCGTGCAAACGCTGGGGCTCAGCCAATCAGACGGTGTTTCTCTGAGGGTCCTGTCGGCTGGCCTTTGCCCCTGCTTGGGGAATTTACGACACAATGGAGCCCAGTGCACCGGTTGAAAGCCGATTTCCCGTGGGCCAGCGCGCTGAGAAAAAGGAGGCGGGGGCGGGCCTAAGGGCCTCATCTGCTGCCGGAAGGTTCCTGCGATTCCTAGTTGTGAAAAAACGGGGAGACACCGGAATCCGAGCTAATTTGTTAGTTCTCGCCCTTCTGCCCCCATCCCGACCTCCTCCCTATTGGTTCTAGGGCAAGTTTTTGTTGTTTATTTTTTATTTTTTAAACTGGGGATATGGGCTCCTTTGAAATATTTAGAGAAAGTCTGGACTTTGTCCCTTGAAAACTACCAATTTTCAGGTTTCTCCAGCGTAGACGGTTTGTGATCCCCAGAGGCCCAAACGTTCACCCAAGTTCAGATTGCCTGCGGGCGGCCACGAACCAGCCGCCCCTGCATTTACTAGCTGCGACCGGCAGAGGGAAGGGCAGAGCAAGCAGGAGAAGGCAACCGGCTTCTCAACAGTCTTCGCAGAAGAAAGGCACACTTAAAAGGCTAGCCGGTCAGGATACCTGTCATTCCTTAGTTCAGCAAACACCTCGGGCTCTTCCTTTTTCACTTTATAGTGTTGCTTTTCCTTCCAAGGTTTATGGAACTGCCCATGTGCCATTCCATCACATGGATAGATTCTGGTTTACCTAGAGACTTCCTTCGTGATGAGCTATTCCGAGGCAGTACTATTCCAAGTAACCGTGCCAATCACCTTTGGGCAGGAATCTGTTTTGCGTGTCAGATTGTTATTTATTTTTTATTTTTTTATTTTTGTTGTTGTTGTTGAGAAGGAGTCTCGCTCTGTCGCCCAGGCTAGAGTGCAGTGGCGCGATCTTGGCTCACTGCAACCTCCGCCTCGCGGGTTCAAGCGATTGTCCTGCCTCAGCCTCCTGAGTAGCTGGAATTACAGGGCGCACCACCAGGCCCGGCTAATTTTTTTTTTTTTTTTTGGTAGAGAAGGGGTTTCATCATGTTGGTCACGCTGATCTCGACCTCCTGACCTCGTGATCCGCCCACCTCAGCCTCCCAAAGTGCTGGGAATACAGGCGTGAGCCACTTCGCCCCGCCGGTTTTGTACTTAAAATGGAGTTCCCTAAGGAGCCTTGAAACTGCCCAACGTGATCACTTTGCCCGCTTAGAAACCCTGCCTGTTGCCTAGGCAGAACCGATTTATCATGACAGAAGAATTGCAATGGAGAAAGAGTAATTCACGCAGAGAGGCTGTGTGGAACACTGGAGTTTTATTATTACTCAAATCAGTGTCCCCAAGCCTTGGCTAGCATCAGAGTTTTTAAGGATAATTTGGTGGTAAGGAGCTCCGGAAGTGGGGAGGGACTTATAAGGGTTCGAAGTGAGTTTCTCTTGCTGCCTTCTGTTCCTGGGTGATCACAGAACTGGTTGAGCCAGATTACCGGTCTGGGTGGGGTCAGCTGGTGCCTGGAGTGCAGGGTTTGCAAAATATCTCAAACATTGATATTAGGTTTTACAATAGTGATGTTATTCCCAGGAGCAATTTGGGGAGGTTCACACTCTTGCAGCCGGAGACTTCATGGCCCCAAACCATAATTTCTAATCTTATAGCTAATTTGTTAGTCCTACAAAGGCAGACTCAGACTGGTCCCCAGGC